>VUQI01014929.1:0-15282 GCA_015106735.1 Paratilapia polleni
GTGATTGCAAATCAGGGTTATTCCACCAAATATAGATTTCTGAACACTTCCTAAGTTAAAACATTAGTAATGTGTTGTTTAAAAATGAATATGAACTTGTTTTTTTGCATTATTTGAGGTCTGAAAACACTGGACCTTTTTTGGTATTTTGACAATTTTTTCATTTTCTGCAAATAAATGCTCTAAATGAAAATATTTTTATTTGGAATTTGGGAGTTATGTTGTCAGTAGTTTATAGAACAAAATAAAAATGTTCATTTTACTCAAACATATACCTATGAATAGCAAAATCAGAAAAAGTGATAATTTTGGAGTGGTCTCTTAATTTTTTCCGGAGCTGTACATGGTAGCAGGATGCTCTTACTCACAGGGATGAAGGGATTTGTTGTGATGTGGCCACTGATGTTGAATGGAAAGTTAAATTGATTGTGAGCGTCACTGTGGAACACCGTCTGCCACTTAGTTTCTCTATTCCAGTCCCACCGCTAATTGGATTGCAAATGGTAACGATGCACAGGGGTTAGACACTTCTCTGATTAGAATGGTTTGCATTGTTTATGATGAAATCTAACCAAGGTTGCAGTGCTGTGATCGCATGAAAAAGAGATTCACTTTTTAAAATATAATTCTCTTCAACTGATTCAGTAAAATTATGTTGTTTTTTTCTTCTTGTGGCTTTTTTTTATTAGGCCAATCTGTGGTTACTTGACTGCTTGAAGGGCAAATTCTTCAATACTTAACACTAAAATAATTTGAAACAGTTTATTTAGCCTCCTCATGCCAAAGGGGGGTGTCTAATCCTTGGTTAAATCTCAGCAGGTTTTAATCAGGCCCAGTGGAGAGTTTCTGCAGCTCTGGGATGTCTTCCTATTCTTACCTCAGGGTACCATATTCTAGAGAAAGTATGATTTGTAAAGTTAAATGCCTGTGATGGATGGGGAGAGGATTAGATAGGCCCATGGTTACAAACACCGAGGATGGCTTTATGTCCACCCACCAATAAGTGATTAGATACCAGGATCAGTAGGGGTGGGGGTGTTGTTACTTGCCCTAAATATCCTAAAATGTGTGTGTCTGTCACAGCTGTCCCAGTTAATCTTAACAGAATTATGCATTTTGAATCCTCTACTCAGGAGCTAAAAGTTTCATCCACATAGAGGCAATAGGAGATGGAGGAGGGAGAGGAAAGAGTCGAGTGGGATGGAATCTGGAGAAATCGAGAGAGGCGAGAGAATCATTAGTCATATCCATTAGTATTCCATCCACAGCTTGTGCTGTGAGACAGCCGGTCTGTCCAAACAAACAATGGGCAGAGGGGGGATGCCTCATTATAACTTCCCCCCTTTCTTCTCACCCGGAGTTCACATTCCATCTGACCATAAACACCAGGCCAGGGCTGTGACCTTGCCCCCTGTCTCTGCTGGAGTTTAGAGATGTTAGCAGGGCTAGTAAAGCAACAATTCACATGCTGTTCAGTACATGATGATGACAGTACAGTACAAGGCTACATCCTGCAAGAAGAAAGCAAAAACACAGTCTGAATTCCTATTCTTTATCTCTTGGAGCAATTTGGCTTGGTGGCCTCTACAGCCTGATGCGTTTATGGAAAGGACATCGTTCCACCCTTGAGACATCTACTCCTTTCACCTTCCTTTCCCAACAGTGTATATATAAAAGATTCCACTGGTCCCAAAAGAAGGCAGTGGCTCTCAGCTGGCATGTAAACCTCTTCTACTTAATGTACACAGGCCCTGAGAGAATATTTGGAGAAGATATTTTGCAAATACCTGCAAACAAAAAATGTAATCAATTTGCTTCAGCTACGGTGCCTAAATATGAAAACATTCAGAGGCATATAGTAGAGTAATATAATTACCCACCAGATGGCACTTTTGTTTTTAACCCATTTATATCCACACTGGGATTTCATATAGAACTCAAGCAAGCCACAAATCCATTTAAATAGTTATTAAAAATACTTATGGAAATATAGTTTTCTATCTTCATATGTTAAAAAAATTCAATGTAAACACTCAAAGACCAGATAAACTCAAGTAAGAAGAGAGAGAGAACATTACTAGTTTGCAAACAGTGGACCATCACTGTACACCAGGCAGTGGACCACCATTTCTTCATTTTCCAGAAACAAAAATGAAACAGAAAATGTTCTTTTAACAACTTTTCTCATAAAGTAACTAAAAATCTCAAGAGGGGACAGGTAACCCTGACTGATGCATACATATCAAAAGGTGAGCAGCTGTAGCCTACAGTGGAACTGTAACTCCAAAGATTTAAACATTAAAAGCTCTCACCAGTGCACAGACACACTGAAAGCATCCATGGGATGTGCTGGAAAAAGCTGGATGCCAACTCTGCAACCTGCATGACCTAAATTATCAGCTGCCCACATCCTGGGGCGGCTGTGGCTCAGGAGGTAGAGCGAGTAGTCTACTAATTGGAAGGTCAGTGGTTCGATCCCTGGCTCCCCTAGTCTGCATGCCGAAGTATCCTTGGGCAAGATACTGAACCCCATGTTGCTCCCGATGCATTCATCGGAGTGCGAGTGTGTGTGAATGTTAGTAAGCACTTAAGTGTAGATAAAAGTGCTGTATGAATGTACGTGTGACTGGGTGAATGTGGCCTGTAGTTAAAGCGCTTTGAATACACAGAAACTGAGTAGAAAAGAGCTATATAAGTACCAGTCCATTTACCATCCCTGTTCCAGACACTGCTAGAGGTCTGACAGATCCGAGGTGTTTGGGTGGCATGAGGGGATGTACACAATTTTGGGCTCGCGATTTTCTGGTAGTGGCTGATAATTGTAGATTTACCTGCAAATCCTTAATTGGCTTGGTTGACTGAATTAGTTGGTTACGTATGCTACACTTATCAAGAACTGAAGCATTTATTACATTTATAAAAATATTGTTTTAACTATTTAAAAAAATATCTTTTAGAGTAGCAACATTGTTTTCCTTTTCTTTTAGGGGGCATCTCAGTGTTATCCGAGTTACCAGTTCAGTCACCATGAACAGTGAATCTTTTTTGAGAATAAGTCATATCTCACTCACAACACCTCTTTCCCTCTGCCCGCCAGCAAGACTGATGGTGGCCAACTACAGCAAGACTGTGAATAAAAATACACCTGCATTTCAGAGACCAAAGATGTTTATAAAGAAGCATCTGGCTTTTGCTTAATTCTCCCCGTCTCTCTGTGTACTCCAGCTATCTGAGTGAGAACCATCTCAAGTTTTTACCCAATGGAATGAGGACATTTTGGAAAAGTGAGGAGCTAACTTTCTCACACCCCTTCAAAACAATGTTTGAGGGTTACGATAGTTAAGTAGTTTTATGGTAAAGGTCAGGATGAAACTTAGTGGGGTTGGTTAAGGAATGGACATAAGCTCATTGTCATGGAGTACTATTTCTCACTGTTTCTTCCTTAAAGTTGCATTAAAATTTAAATTTAGTCATTAAGTGCATGAATTTAGTAAGCTGTATTTCTACTAGTGTTTTTGTGTAAAGTGGTAAAATCAATAACCCTTTCTGACAAATAATAAAAGCTGTAAAAATTATTTTATCTCAAATACTACTAAAGTAGTTGTATATGAAATGCTTAATACGTTTGCATTCAAAACTACTTGATTTTCAATAATAAAAGCTTTAAGTGTAAATGTGATAGATGTATAATGTGTGAACTTATTTTTGTAATGTTTTAAATTTATTTAGTTATTTTTGCATTTTAAATTTGTCTTGAACCATGGATATCACTGTTATGCTTATCCACTGCCTGAGTTTCTTATACTTGATTGAGAGTTTTTAAATGCACAAATTGATAATGGATGTAAAACAAGTCCATGGAATTGAGCTGAATTGTCGCTGGACACTGGCTGACCACTTGTGCACTCTCAGGAAAAGTGTAGAGCTATACTGCAGAGCCCAAAAACTTGACCCTAAGAATTACATTACAGCTCCCTTTTTTGCAAGTCAATTTCTGAACCTCTACCATTTGCCATTTGTACCTTGAAAAGTTCAATTATGTACCCGAGTGACCTTTAAACATAATCATCAGGGAATATGGAGAAAATCAGAGTACTGCCTTAATTTGAAAGGCCAATTCTCCCTACACTGCAGTCCTTCTATCTCTCATGCTTGGCTTGGGGATGCTATAGGCCAATAAACAGAGGAACAAGTCACTGCTGTGACAAGGACGTGAACCCTCACTGGCTACCAGCAAGCTAACAGCCTCGCTAGTGGGAATTAAACCTGGTTTATCTGCAGTGTGAAGGAGTTTTTTCCCCCTTTTCAACTGTACCATTTGGATGCCTTAATTAGTGCACTACTGATGATATTTAATCTACCATTGTAATTCAGAATGAATTGGTATAAATTTCTCGAAGAGTTTTGCTCTTTTGTATTAACTTACATGTTTGACTGTTGCCATACAAGGATAAAATAATTAGATGAAAACGTACTGGGTTCTTTTTCCCATCAAATTATGATGTGCATTAATTTATCATTTCCTACCTTTCTCCATTTATTTAGGGTTTTTGAGAAATATTGTCGTATTTCTCAAAAACCTGAAAGCAGAAAACAAACTAATTATTTGCCAATAATGCTACTTCAATTTTTAGTATAAAACATTGACATTTATGTCTTTTCACTGTATAAGCTCTACAGAGACAACCAGCTCTGCACTCAACTTACTGAATTAACTGCATGTCAGTTTTGGTCACTCTTTTTTGACAGGGTAAAACTACCTTGACTGCAATGGCTTGCTTGATGCACATTAAAGTAAAAGAGTGTGTCAGCCCTGGCAGTAGTCCCACCACATTCTGGAGTGTTCATACATGAGGACTTGATGTCTTGTCGGACTGCTGCAATGCTAAGTGGCAAGTTGAAAGGTTATGGTTAATGCCCTGGGCTGTGACTGGAGGCAAGAGCCATCTCCCCCATCATACAAGCTCCTCCGCCTCCCTCCTTCCACCCCTTAACCCTACACCCATCCCACAGCTGAGCAGAGCCTGTGTCACAGAAGGGCTGCTGGCATTTGCACAGCAGCTCTGAGTTGTGTTTTCATTTTGAACGGGAATGATTGGATCTGTCCATGGAGCAAAATGGGCTCCCTTATTTATTTGTAAATTGTGTCACATATAGCATTGCTGCATTTATGGTTTGGTAAATAAAGCTGGAGCAAATAATGTTTTGTGCAGATGAATGTAGACAATGACAGTAGTGGGCACACAGAAAACCTGGTGCCTTGCATTGCATGGATGGAAATAGCTTACTGCAGAGGCAGGCTGATGGTGAATAGGATGGATCTGTGAGATGAACTTTAGTAAACACTGCATTGTGTGTGCGCATAAAAAGACTAAATGAGTTTGGTTGGAAAATGGGCTACATTTTTAAAGAAGTAAAAACTGAATATTTTCACTCCTTAATATCATAAAGCATACCTTTACTGTGTCTGTAGATGTTTCAACTCTCTTTAGTATATGTGTCTTACTGGAATATTGGGTTGTCCAACACTAACAGTAAATGATCTGACCTAAATGTTTTTCTTTTCGAGAATATGCTGTCACACAGAAACAGTTAAAGACTTTAGTGACATTCAGTAGGCTGAACTGTCAATGGAGTGCCACACAAACAAGCTACCACTGATGTTATTGTGGAATAAATTAGGCAGTGTGGATGCTGTGTATTGAATTCCTATCAGCCTCTCCAGCTGACGTCAGAGGACCTCAGGCGGTGGGTCTCTGTGATGCTGCACGTGCCCTCCTTAATGCCTGCTCTTCACTTAAAACTTCAACTCCCTCTCAAACACATACACAGCCACACATGCAAACTGTCTGGATGCCAGTTATATGCAAATATATCTTTTTTTTTTTTTTTTAATTCAAGTCAGAATGTCACACATAGAAGTTATTTACATGTTTAACAAGTCTGGTGTTAAGATTTTTGAGTACCCTTTTAGAAAACAGGTGTTTCATCCCTCTGGTATCAGATGTTTTAAAGATGATTGCGTAATTTTTTATTTTTATTTTTTTAACCAAGACACTTCATACTTGTCGGACTGTCAGCCTCAGATCAGCAGTTTCCTTGCAAAAGCAAAGCCGGACTCTATGAAGAATGCCTCTCGCCTGTAAAGCTTATGGACTGGACTTTATCTTGGTCCTGGAAACTTAGCTTTGGAAAACAATGCTAGATGAAAGAAATGCTACATGTTAACCCCCAAGTTGATCTCCTTGTGCCAAATGGCCCCAAAGACAAAGCAATAAAAGTGAAAAATTTGCTTTGGCCAAAAGTCGTGTTCTTGACAGATCAGGGACGTCCAATCTTCCTCTGTCCTGCATTCTCAGTAAATAACATTACTCCTGCTTCTTTGATGGTTGGAAATAAGACTGTCACTGGGTCCTAGAATAGTGCATTGCAAGCTACGTTTGATTCATTTCAGGTCATGTGGAGCCTGGCGGTGTAGGAACTGAATGACACTATCGTTGCAAACTGGAGTAAACAAGGTAAAATTGCAGTGTTTCTCTGTTGCAGAAGGTTTGTAAAATAAATCACTTTTTAAAAAAATTTTGCATGGCAAAACAGACAGACAAGTTTTATAATATAGTAACCACAAAACATCACACTGAATGCACAAAACTGATACGAAGTTGTGTAGCCTTTTCCATCACATTTATATCTTCTGTCACACTATACACTTATCTTTAATTCTTGCAATAAAAAATAGAAAGACAAGATAATAGAAAAATACTGTGAAATACCTTTTTATAAGAGTTAGCTTTTATAAATTAAATCAGATATGACTTATTGTAGCAGTAAGTCAAATGTAAAGCAGTGTATACTAATCTTTTTCACAGCCAAACAAGTGGTGACTCAGGCAGAATTTAAATATTCACTTTTCTTTTAGCTTTGAGGTAAATTGTCCACTAGCTTGTTGTTGAAATTTTCTATGTACTGTATGGTGCTGAGAAGCTGGTATTTATTAGGTTATTAGTTATTAGTTATGTTTGAGTGCCAAGTGGCAGCGTATGGGGATGAAAAATGAAGCCAACATGGATGGAAGCCTCAAAAACTGCAGTTCCTTGAATGGCCACTTGAGCAAGTCAAGCGAGTCAATCCCCAAAGAAGCCCATGTTAAAATGCCCAATATTACAGCAGGAATAAACATATTTATAGCTTGGTACTAAAAAAGTTACCATTACTTTGCATTAATTAGCAGGTGTCTGTATCTGTCTATAGATGCAGCTTGGTATCTTAGCGTCCTTTTGTTCAAATATGGTCACTCCTTGCTCCCAAGTTGACAATCGCTAAACTTAAAAACTGGGGTTCACAAACCAATGGGTGACATCTTTTATATCAAATCTTATGTGCATGCACTAAGTACTCTAGTATGTTCACCTTGTATGTGTTTGTGTGTTCCTGGGTACTTATAAGTACTTTGAAAGAGGTCAGAGCAGCTAGTGTGAATCACAATATGTATGTTTTGTGCAGTAAAACCAGCCTATATAATACTGGTTTATAATAGTAAATATAAGAAAGTGTTAGTGTAGTGTTTTTTCTGTTTCTAACTTTTTGTTTCCATTATACACAAAAAAATGTAGAAATAATTTAAAGATGATCATAACTAAATGTTTGTGATGTATTCATTGACATAAACATGACTTGCAGAGAGTATTTATTTATTTAAGCCTGAGGAAAACAAGGATTAGGTAAAGTCTTCACATGTAAGAATCTCCCTGCTTTGACAGCATATTTTCTCAAAGACAGGAGTGGAGTTTGACATGTTTGAGAGGTTCTTGCAGATGGTGGGTATTTCATGCTTGTTTCACTGAATAAATTTTGATGGACTGCTGTGGTCCAGGCGTCTTTTAACAGTCCCGACAAGCCTTTGTTCTTTTCCTGTTTTCATGTCTGATCCCCAACAGCCCACAGGGGAAGCTCTGTCGGCTATGCGCTGCAAACCTTTCTGTTTGATCAACTTCTAACATATTTGAACAATTTAGGCAGGGATGAGGGCAGGTAATTCAAAGCCTGCCATAAGAGTGTTATGGGGAGATGAGAAGACACGCGGGTTCACAAAGAGCAGAGGAGAAGATCTGTTTTCTCATTTCTGCGCTGCTGCATACTCCAAAACTACCCATCAACGTGGAGGACATTCTTAAATGAACCCCTAATATGGCTGACATCTTCTATCTGCAAAAAAATGATCCTATCTCCCTCAAAAAGCATCTTCCCTTTCCCTGCTTTTCTTCAGGCAATAACTTATTTTACCCAGAAGAGGCCAGTGTGTAGTTGATGAGGTCATCCACTCAATATGACAGATACTGCACACACAAAAAAAGGCTTTTAAACACCTTTACATGGAGGTCATAGTAAAGAGACAGAATCATGGATATAATTTAGTCCAGAAGCACAGTGAGAAAATCAATGGGACATCAAGCAGCAGGAAACAAAGAGTTAAGGTAAATGACAAGGCCATCCCCGCCACTGTTTGAGGGAGAAAAACCGAGTGAGCAGGAGAAGAAAAGCCCTGTTCAGTATCGCCATGAAAGGACATTGATAGTGGGTGTCATTAAATACAGTTACTACAAGAGAGGTCAGGACCATTATAGATGGATCATGAGAGCCCTCTACTGACAGTTAAATCAAAAGAAACCAATATCACCATCAAAACAGACTCTCCTGCTTCCAATGTTTGCTGCGCATTAGGAAGAAAAATAGACTTCACTGAATATGTGTGATTATTTTCCGTGGCCGAGTCATCTGAAATTAGTTGTGTTTTTCTCATCATGCAGAGATCATCATTTAGCTCTAAAATCCTAATTCCAACGCCCACCTACTGCTCGGAAGGAAATGAAGTAATGATTTAGTGATCTGATGGGAGGCGTGAAAGTGATAAAGGTAACAGCAGGAATATGCTAAAATTTTTTAATAGCCTACAGAAGTGACCCCAGATTTATGTTGGAGCCTTTAACACTGAAGTTGTGTAATTTTACAAGCTCTCACAGGAATGCTGCAGTTCAAACAATGAGATAAAAATCTTATATAAATTTGTTGTTACACCAAATGTGACAGATTTTACAACTATAATAAAGTAAAATCACTTATCTCTGTTGCAGAGATACTCATTAGCGTAAGAAAAAGATTGAATTACAACGTCGATTGAACTTTTGAGAAAATGAGAATCAAACATTTAAATGACAATTTAAGACACATATCAAAATATATCAAAATTTATTTAGAAATGTTGCTAAAAGTGTTGGGAAGGCCAAAACTAAAATCAAACAGACGCAACTTTACTCTCCTCTCCAAGTTCACCTCAACTCTGTCCATCATCTTTCGGCTTCAGTCCGGCTGCTAGGGGTATTTAAGGAGAAAAAAGAAAAAAAAAAAACACTGCAGGGAGAAACAAATCCCTTAGCAAAGCAGCAGAGAAACACCGTTATTCAGTGCTGCACCTTAAACTTCCATCTCTCTGCAGGTTGGACTCCTGGGAGCAGCCCGTTAGTGAATATTAATCAAGCAAATATTTCAAACTGGAGATGGAATCGTGCAGAGGGTTTGCATGCATGTGCACTAATTAACAGTGGATTCTCCACTGTATCAGGCACGTGTTACAAAAATCGAAGGGTCACTGACAGGTTGTCCTTGGGAGAAAATAGTTGAAAATGACCACTGATTGGCTTCTACCAAAGCGCACAGGTTAGTGATTAGAAGACCTAAACTTGCTCGCTTGCAGTCATCCCTGAAATTGGACAGATATTGAAGTAATGCTGCGACGCAAAGGGCTGCAGAGACCAACTATTACTGTTATTTTAAAATCAATAGGCTATTTTTTTTTTTTTTAGGCATCACTTGCGGGGGCTTGACTGGTTGTGGATGTGTGACGTGCATCTCGTAGATGTTGGACTGTAACTATTTCTCCCCGCTGCCGCTGTGTGATCAGAGGTGAGCCTCAGCCTGGGGGGAAATTTACAACAGTTTGCCTTTGTGAGGCTTTCGTAATCTGCAGTCAGGATTTGTTCCACTGCCACACAACAAGGGAACCATCAGGACTGCGATGCTTCAGCAAAACAAAGAAACCATACTGTATCTTTGTTATTCACCATCAGAGACCATATAGACCTGCACTTTTAATATCTATTTCAAGAAGGCAGAAGGAATACACATAAAACACCTCTGATTCACAGTATGTGGGCTCAAGAGAGTACCATTTCAACTGTGATAGGTAAATATGTATACATATGGCATAGACTGTATGCATTCTCTCATGTCTATGGCACCATTGTGACACTAATATTGTAAACACAACATTACATATTCTCAAAATGGTGGGAAGAGCTGTCAGAACTGTCCACCACAATTTGTTTTGCTAAAGTGAATAAACACAATCTGCCCACACTTTCCCAGTTATTGTCTTGCATCGATGTCAGACAGTCAAAACGTCTTCATCTTGAGCAAGTCTCAGTGACAGCACACTTTAAAATGACTTTCAGGCTAATGTTGCCACTGCTGTCACCACATCTTCCCTCCACATGCAAGATGAGAGCTGCAAAAATGCAAGAGTAGTAAAGAGGAGAGCAATAATGAATCCCTTGACAGTTTCACTCACATCTTCTCCCCTAACTCACATAAGGCACAGAGCAGTGAAATGCCAAATAATAAAAGAGAAATGCCAAATTAAATCAATTGCATAAAAGCAGATTATTCTGTCTTGGACTTTGCCATAAATGATAATGCAGCTAGTGACAACAGAAGATAACCTCCTCCTGCATGCCATGAAGCACACTCAACAAACCTGATTCAAAAACCTGTTTAATCAGCCTGTTTGCTAGAATCTAGCCAGCACTGTGCTGCAATATGTTTTGGATAAAAATAACCACCAAATAATGCATGTTGTGTTATGTTTTGCCTGCAGACAACAGCACATAGCCACTGCTCTTGGCACTCTTTTTTTTTTTTTTTTTTCCTAACAGCTGATCTTGAAGCTCTATTGTGCTCTGCTACATGGACAGTTGGTACCATCACACTGTGGAACACTTTACAGACATCAGACTGGCAGAATATCTGACTTGTGAGAGGTTTGTCAATGCATATGGCATTTCTTGATACGTTATTTTCTAAATTACATCCCTATTAAATTGATTATTATATTAAGACTGCATATTGATATTTTCACACTTGTCCCAATTGAAAAGCACCAAAGTTGGATCTGAAGGCGTAAAGAATTTTATAGTAATCTCAATGCCTAGAAGGCAAAATAGTGAACGCTGTCACTTTGTATGGCACCAAAACATATTTATACAACTCAGGCTCACTCCTGGGAATATGCAAATTTGTACTAATGTTAAGTGTCATAAACTCAGTGAGTGAAATAAATAACTACGTGCAGTACAGCTACGAAGTAATAATCTGTGACATTTTCATATAAATAAATTTGATTTTCCTCTTCATCCGCTTCTCAACTCATGAAAGCATAGATTTAATGCGCTCAACAGCACTCACTTGTTGCAGTAAACTTTCTTGGATGTTTGAAAAAAAATCCAAACAGGTTTTAGGTTTCTGGCTTGTTTGATAAAAATGTAAGATGTTCTAAGTGAAAGGAGGCCACCGGCAGGGGAAAGTAGAAAAGAGACTAGAGTTAGAAGGCTGTATGCCTCCGCCAGTCAGTTTGAAGTTTACATAACTCTCTCCCTGTACACGACTCCCTTGGATATAAATTTTTTATAAAACATACATAACACAGCCACGTGTACATAAAGATAAAGTTAAAATTAAGTCAATGTAGAAGTCTCAAAAACATCCAACTTTACATTACAATATGAAGGACCTTGAGGCGACTGTTGTTGTGAATTGGTACTAAATAAAATATACACCGATCAGGCGTAACATTATGACCACCTGCCTAATATTGTGTTGGTCCCCATTTTGCTGACCATATGCAACAAACTGTGATGCCCTGTGTATTCTGACACCTTTCTAGCAGAACCAGCATTAATAGCAGAAATAAACATGTTTACAGCCTGATACAAAAAAACAGCTTTCATTTTTATATTTAATTTCTTGCTTCATCAAAAATGTATAGGGACTAATATTTTTTTTTCCATAAATTGTTAGAATTATGCTTTATTAGGGCTGTGGCCACTTTGACTAATTCAAGCCACTAAACTGTGGTGTTGGAGTCCTACGGAGCTTTTTTTTTTTTATTTTGTAATTATATGATAAACAATATGGCTTGGTGTGTCATTACACTGTCCAAGAAGTTGTATGTTACTTATTAGCAGGTAGCCATACAGTCTACACATGCATCTTTGCTAACCAGGCTTGCTAGTGTTAACTGATAACTTCTCTAAGTATGGTCACGTCTGGCTCTGTTAAACCAAGATGGCAATGGCACAATGCTATAGTCGGGCTGCAAAATAGAAGACCACAAAACAATGGATGAGGTTATGGTGACTATGCCCATCTTTTATGTACAGGCTATGTTGTCATCACTTTACCATTTTACCACACTGGATATTTGTGTGAAATTTTGTCATACATGAATTCATGAATTATGGCCAAAATATGCTTGTGAGGTCACAGTGACAGTTCATCCTTGAGTCCAAGTGAATATTCATATCAAATTTGAAGACATTCTCTCAGATGGCTTATGGGAATACAACTGCATGAGGTCACAGTGATCTTGACCTATGACCACAAAATCTACTCATTTCATATTTGAGTCAGCGGGAATATTTGTGCCAAATGTAAAGAAATTCTCTCCAGACATTCACAAGAATTGGGAGGGATTACAGATGCACTTCTGCATTCGACAGCAGAGGTACCATAGAAAAGACTTTGCAGCACTCAACCATATTGACATTCTTACTATTTGTGGCTCTCAGTCTGGCGTTAATCCCAGTCCCTCTTAGCTGTTGAGCATGTTGTTTTGACCATAATGCAGTGTAGGAGAAGCCGGTGTGGAATTACAGGTAACAGCAGGCTTTATCTCTCCACCAACGGCTGTAAACCTGCTCCTTCTCAGCCTCACAGTGTGATGGCTGGTTTGGGGAAAGTGGGTGGGAAACCTCTGTGGGGAAAGGTTGGTGTGTGTGTGTAGGTGGAAGATGTAGGTTATCTGAGACTAGAATCGTGGTTAGATCCAGAGATGAGCAATACCTCCTTTCTCTGGCATGTGGCAAACAGTATATAACACTGTGCTGAATTTGGAGTCCTACTGTATGTGCCAAGCTTTCAGCCTACTGTCATTATTATTCAAATTACCCCAAGAGCCAGACTGCACAAGGGAAACACGTCACTTCTTGGCATCACACAGCCAACAGGAGGCTCTCAAAGGAGATGATACATCTGTTCTGTTATCTATGTATTCAAAGATGCACAGTCTGATTATATATGAGCTTCCCAAAGGTCCCAAATTCATCTTTTTGAGGGGGACTATTTTTAAAAAGGACAAATTTATCAATTATACCAAAGAAATGAATTGGGGCCACAATGGCAAGAAAGGGCACTGTGGCAGTTTTTTGAGAAAAAAAAAACCCCCAAAGCATTCATAGCCATTTTTGAGACATTGGGGTACAAGTGTAAGTTGGGATTGTAATAAGTGACTAATAAAATAGCAATACCAAACAAGGACTTTAGGTTGCACTGTTTGGGATCAGTGGGATTGACAAAGCAGATGTGGTGTCGTCATGAGAATCTTTGGCACAAAATTGATGCATTTTTATTATATAAAATGGGATTGTATATAACAACTTCTGTGGTAGCTACACAAAATCTGTGAGTTTGGCTTTGCTATTACAAACTTTCTAAATCTTGCAATAGTTGCTCGCATGATTGAAAAACCAAATTCAGACTGGTGATCACTGGAAGTAAATCAGCCAGTGTGCAGGTGATCAAAGAGTACATCTGAGTCTAATTTGGAGTACATTGGGCTTGGGTATTTCACTTTTCACTTTTTCATTACTCTAGTCCATTACCAGAGCAGGGCAGTTGGTTTAAATCCCTTCACTTCATTGTGCGAGGAGGACAGACAGCGGACAGGCCATGGCACTTTCAAACTGGGCATGTCTTTGTTGGTTAGGACCCCTGCCAGCTCATGGAGGCGATTCGTACCACTTGCAGAGGCCCTGTAGAATAAATAGATTGTGTTCACTGTTTGTATGTATAGGCTTACCTGGCTCAGCTGCCAGTGCAACTTGGTGAATGATACAGTGCACATGAATCAATCAGATGTTCAAGAGAGCACAAACTGTGCTTCCTTGTCATCACACTGGCTTTCTCAGATATTCACTGCTCACTTCCACAATGCATGGTGTAATTGTTCAGTGAGAATGTATCAGTCTTGTCCTTGTTTTTCCCAGTGTTGTACTGAATGCCTCATCAATGATGATTCCAATAAATTTACCAGCCTACACTATTTCATCAAGCTGTCTCACAATAACACCTTCCAATACCTTCTCCATACCACACAAGGACTTGTCATACTTGTAGATGTTGCGATGGTGACCTGGAATATTTGGCCATGTGAAACAACTTTTTAATTGGAACTAAAGCACAGAGTCTGATGTAGGCAAGGCAAGGCTTGGCTTATTAGAAAAAAACAAAACAAAACAAAAACAATGACTGTTTCACTGTAGCTAGCTGTGTGATATGAATAACTTCAGGCATCTGATAAATTACTTCAAAGTAAAAGGTTTATAGCACTAAATGGTGAGCTAGTATCATGCTGCCTCTGCAATAAGGACAGTACTTTTGAACCATCTTGTTTATATATAAAAAACATAACCATGAAAGGTTTTTCATGTTTTGGTATAGACTTCATCATAGCTAAGTTTTGTATGACTATTTGAGTGACCTTTTTTTTTTTTTAAAGCAAAGTTTAGGTTATAACATGAAAAACAAAACAAAAAAGTCTACATTATCAAATTTAAGTTAATTTCAACCATTTACAGTTAAAGTTTCTGATAAAGCTCTCCGGCCTTTTATGCAGTGAATCTAGTTAAATGTTGAAAAGGGGTCAAACCTGCAGTGAGACTCTACCACTGAAACTCCAAGGTTAAAACATTTTGTTCTTAGACAGCACACACTATCCAAGCATGATAAAAGAACCTGCTCTCTCCTTTTGGTGTTTATTTTCTTATTCACCACTTTTCTCATCATCACCAGGAGAGTGCTTCAATAAAGCCATTATTTCAGCACACTTTGCAAGGTCAGCAAAAAAAAAAAAAAAGCCTTTTTTTTTTTTTTTTTTTTTTTTTTTCACACTTA
>VUQI01014933.1:2354-20093 GCA_015106735.1 Paratilapia polleni
TTTGTGTTTTTTTATATATATATATATATATATATATATATATATATATATATATATATATATATATTTAAGCATATTTGATGCACTAGAAAATATGTAAGATATTTTAAATTTGGTATTGCTGCCTTTTTGTCAGAAAAAAAAAACAATTTATCTTGGTCTTTTCTGACTTTATTACTTTATTACTAGGATGCCTAGTGAGTGAATACATTATTCAGTTTTAATGCAGATAGGTAGTGAAAACCTTCCTGATGTTTGAAGTATTAAAGCAGCTTGCTGCATGAAGTCCAGATGTCACTCTGCTGTGATTTTATGGAGAGAAAATGTCAGGCTGGGAGGTGGCAGCCCCAAGTAACTATTAAGTCTATAGTGTGACATAAACATTTATGTGTATCGCTCTCCTGATTTTTAACGTTTCCATATTTCTCACCAAATTCGCACACATAGCTACATTTCAGCTAGATCTTTAAAAGCTATGTCCTAATCGAAATGTCTCTGACTGAACTGAGAATGAAACATCTGGACAGTAACACCTCACAGCCTCTGGAGAGAGAAAAAAGGCATTAAAGTGTGTTGAAAGAGATCGCATGTGTCAGAAAAATGGATATAAAGTTGGTGGAATCAATTGAAATGAGGGAATGATGATGCGCACATGGCTGTGATTACACAAAAGAATAGAAAACGGGTGGAATCGGCATGCACCCACTAGGGACACAATTTTATAGTGTAAATTTTTTCAGACTTTTTCTCAGGGAGCTTTTTGGTGAGAAGAATTGTTCTTTTGACGTATTCACATGTGCACCCTTCGTCTCAGAGCCTCCGTGCAGCCTTTCCACTGCATACATGGCATTCTCTTATACCAGGCTCATCCTTTTAGTTCAAACGCCAAAGACTAAGACATTTCTATCTCGACCGGGAGCAAGGCCAGTTATATCAGTGGAAAGTTCGGCTCACAGCTCTATTCAATTACTCAAATAGATGCTTGAAGACTTTTGTCCAGACAAACAAAATGAAAGCAGTGTTTTGTACCAATTTGTTGAGCAAACCCTGTCAGTTTGAAGAGATATATTTGCATGATATTACTGCCAAAAGCAATCATGGTTGACATGTAGGATATCCCAACTTCTTTCCAATATAAGCTTCACAAGCATCATACCCCAGCGTCTATTGCCTGATTCGTCCCCGTCAGATTCAACCCTTATATTTTGTTTTAACAGAGCTTTGGTGATTTAAGAAACCCTAACAGAAGAAGACATGCGGTTTGTATTCTCATGGCTGTTTCAGCTTAAATGTCTCCAGATTTTTTATGGAACGGATTGTAGGGGGTGATTTGCTGACGTTATTTACATGGAGAAGGTTTTGTAGCCTCCCTGTTGGCCAGAACATCAGGATTTTGGAATTTTTTGGCAGTGACCTACATCTGGATTTCTGCACTAGCGGGTGCCCCACCCCCTGACTGCCTCTCGCAGAGCCACAAGCCAGATTTTTCTCTCTTTCTACCCTTTCCACTGCAAGACACTCAATTGTGAATAGAACCCTTAAATGTTCGCTGTCACACATATCACAGCAGAGTCCAGTTAAGTCTTAAAACAACACTTCCTCACTGCATCTCTGTTACAAATGTGAAGCAAAGGAGAAAGAGACACAGAGCGTCCTTCTGGCTTTATTCTTCATGCTGTATGTGGAACAGTATGTGGAGCACCCAATCTGGTTTTCATCCTCTGCGCCCCACCCTGGCTGAAATACAATGGACTGGGAGTAGGCCTGTGACTTTTAACTCACTCTGCAGATTCTATGCTCTGCCGCCAGTCTGGCCAATCTGCAGCCCAGAAAAGCCCCTTGATGTGTCGGCCAAAGCAGCTTTGAATCTAATCATAAGGCCATAGGTTCCCTTGTAATAGTGCATCCATGTTCCTTCACTTGGACACAGGGGAATTGCGTTTGTGCTAAGCAATGTGGAAAAAGACAGATTGATTTTAGTCATGAATCTCTGCTCCCGAAGTTATGTATTGCATGTCAGCACTAGTTTAGTAAACCTTTTCAATAGTTAATCAGCGAACTCCCCGGTGTTCCACTTGCTGGAAAACACTTAAAATAATTCTCAATTTTTTGTCAGTTGTTGAAATTTCACCATAACTTTATATACAGTCAAATAGACTGGTTGGCACATTGCCCAAGGGTGTGCAATCAAATCTATATTTGTCTCTGTTACTTCCAGTCTGTTTTCCATAATAGACAAGAATGGACACTTTAATTAAAGAAAGCTGGGATGAATGAGTGAATGACAGTCTTTGAAATCCCTGTTGTTCATTTGTCAAACTTTGAACTGCTGTACTACAGACTTCTGTGTCTCCGCAGTGGGTTTTGAATGATTTTCTTGTTGTAGCCACCGTACAAACAAAGGCACCCCTGTAGATTTATGTCTCATCCCTCTCTCTCATATTGGACTCTGAGGGCTTTAAGGCTGTAATTAAATTCCAATCCCCACTCTCACTTCTCCACTGACTGTCCCTGTCTCTGTGGGAGGCTGAGAAGCTGGGTCTTACCGCCTGTTGTGGTTTGTTTGAAAGATCCAGAGTTCTCTGGAAACCCCAGCCATTACGATAGAATTCACACATGTGGTGCAGAGAGAGAGAGAGAGAGAAAGAAAAGGCCTTTGCTCTTACACAGACGCGGGACTGGTGTGACATCCGGTCTGGTAGAGAAGTTGAGACATTGCAGCATGTGTGCGTGTTTTACCCACATCACCACCTCTCCCTGTGAACTGCAGGATTTGAGCATTCTCACGTCAAAGTCAGGGATTGTCATTCCAACACGCTGCTATTTCATGCATATGATAGTGCTTTCGGGGTGTTAAGATGCCCATATGAATAACTCCATCATTGTACCTATCAAAGCTTTGCCTTAGTGGACGGCCACCCACTGCCAAAGCACAGATTGCTGGCATCAGCCCATAGCAGGGCCAACAAACTGGAATCAGCTGCAGCAGCAGGCTGTCAGTTGGGACTCCTGACAGCGATATGAGGGGCTAGACTGAGCAAGTCCAGTCCGGCAGGGACCAGCGGGAGAGGAAGGATGAGTTCTGCACCACTGATCCAGAGTGACAGTGATGGACAGGTTCAGAGAGGAGAGCTGATGGCCAAGGTTTTTCTCCTGTCTGGACAGTGTTTGAAAAGATGGACATGACGGTCGCAAGGCTTCTGAGTCCAACAGGGCATGTGTGCCCGTGTGTGTGTGCGTGTGTGTGTTTGTGTTTGTGTTTGTGGGTGTGTGAGTGTGTGCATGTGCATGAGTGACTGTTCCAGAGTGTTGATGAGAGTGCACACGCATGTCAAACGGTCAAGCAGAGCAATAAATGTGAAAAGTGACACTCAAAACTGACACCAAAAACTCGTCTATGTATAATTTTAGCTACATTTTAGACAGAGTGGTATAAATACACACATTTTAAACTGATTATGTTTGCCTGAGTCTGAAAATTATTTTTGCTGTGCTTGTTTGACTTTCTTGAAGCAGCAACAAGGACTAGTGCTCCTATTTATTGTATTATTTTCAGTGGCAATAAAGGCTTCCATTAGGATTTTATTTTAATCTTTTCTCATAATTATTGACTAGTTCTTTTATTCAGTCATTTCGACTGATTGGACTAATTTTAAGAAACATCAGACTTAAGTGAAAGTCCAACATCATATATTCAGACACCCAAAACCTCAAAAAGAAAGAAAAGCAGCAAATATTCAGAAATGAAAATATTCCTAAAAAATAATACCTATCAAATTATTATGTTTCTGTTCATCAGCTAATGACCCAGTTTATAAAACACTATGTTATATCACGTTGTTTCTGGCCGGGCCTTTGCTTGAGCTGCAATCACTGTAAGCACCTCTAGCAGAGGAGCACATTTCCTTTTTATAGTGCAGGGAATCAGCTCCGTCTTGTTAAAAACCTGAATTATTTGTCACAAAAGATGCTCCTCTGCAGCTCATGGTTCATCGAAAGTCAAGGTTCCCCCTCTGACAAGTAATTACGTCAAGAACAAACGTTCCCAAAGGCAGCAATTAATGCTGAACTCATAACACACAATGATACTCCAGGGTCCTGGATCTAATATGAAAGATGGCACCCCTTGTTGCGTGTTTACCCCGTTTGTCTGCTTCTCAGATTTTACACATTTTAACTTTAACTTTTATTAAGTTGTGTGCATGATTCACTCACTCCAAATATTTCCTCTTTATCTTTAATTGTCCTGGGGGCAGATTATATGTGCTATCATACCCAAGGACAAGTAATAGAAATCATTTTTTCCCCCAAGTGAGCGGATTCTTATTTTCAGACAGATATATTATCAAATGGTACAACTTAAGGATGCAGCCTGGCTATGTATTCTCTTTATGATGAAATGATTTTTTTTGACTCTGACTTCTCCTTCAGGATTTGTAGTGCCTCCTGGAAATACAGGTACTTCCAGGACAGATCCCTCCCCCTCCCTTCTGGAAATAAACTAAAACACAAGCCCTGTCCTCCCCATTTCTCCTGGATGCCTTCAAGGTCTTCACCATATCTCAAAGAACCCTTGTCCAAATTTGAATTATGTCAGTACATTTCCTCCATGGTCAGGAGAAGCTTTCAAAATAAATAGTTGATAGGCTCGGTCAGAAAAATGAAAGTGAAATGACCACTGCCTCTCTACACTGTGGAAGATTGACATGCAGCATTTGGAGTCTGGCGGTTTGAGGGACGGCTTCCTCTTTTGCGTGAGGTGGTCAGAGACAGCTCTGGGTTTAGGCTTTAGGGGCTTTGTGAGGTTGTTAAAAATGTTCCTGTTCACTTTTCCAGCTGCAGCCTTTTAACGGTGCATTAAACGACAGTTAACCCCCCAAAAAATCCACCAGGGAAAACAAGCAATGCTGTCTGAAAATCAAGGAAGGGTCAAGTACAATCCTCTGGCACATGGACGTGCAAAGAGAAAAAACAGATATAGTGTTTTAAGGCCACTTTAGATGGAAAAAAAGATATATTAAACCCCTAAGTCATCAAGAAAGTAGACCATAAAAAACACCAGTAACACTTTAAGCTATTTGAGGAATTTTTCATCAGTTCTAACCTCTGATATATGAAGATAATTATGAGCAGATATTTTATATTATTGCACCAGGGTTTAAAGATCACAGCAGACATGTTTGGGAAATTGCAGTCAGAGAGTTTGCACTCTGCAGTGGCTCTGCAGTGAGCTGTGAGCTAAATGCTAATGTCGGCAGGCTAACATACCCAGAGCGACAGTGACATCCTGTTGACATTTAGCAAGAATGATGTTGACCGTATTCATTATCTTAGTTCAGAGTGTTAGCAGATGTTTGCTAATTAGTCACGCTGACAATATTTGATTTATTTTATCATAATTTGGCAAATCTAATCCAGCTTTATGATGAGGCAAGCTGAACTATAAAGAGATCACTATAACAACTGATCACAAGGGGGGCATTTATGGAGAACAAAAAACAAGTTAAAAAGTATCAAGGGTAAAGTTGTGAATTTCATAGTACTGTAGTAGTTATCAAGATATTTCACTAAAAACAGATGCCAGCCTCATAGTGCAGTGAGAGGAAAAGCCAGGGGATCACAGAAATATATAGTTAGAGCTAAAATGCAGCAGCTACATGTTTGGCGAAGCCAGAGTCTGTCATGCTGACATGTATTTTGGCATATGATTTTTATGCCACTAAAATAAAAAAAAAAATTAAAAATGAAAGAAAACCACATGTAAAGTTACAACATAACACAGCTGGAGTCCAGTTCAGTCCAAATCCAGAATCCAAGTCCAGACAGCAGCAGCTAGATCCAGTCATGACGAACACACACACACACACACACACACAAACAAATAAATACATAAAGAAGGGTAACCAGCTCAGTACAATATCAGCAACTCAGTGTGGTTACTTTTAAATTTCCTAATTTATTAAATTGCTGTTATTAAATAAAATGTGAATGTTAATCATGGTTTTATTGTTACTGTATTTTTTAGACTTATTATAGTGCTCAAAAAATTAAGGGAACACTTAAACAATTTCTAACTTTGATTTTTGGTGTGATTTTGAATCCAGCCCTCAAAGGGTTGATGATTTTGGTTTCCACTGACCGTTGTTACGTCATGTTGTTCTCAACAAATTCCACAATGTATATCAGCAAAAGATTTTCAACTTGAGTATTAAATTCATCGAGATCCGATGTCTGATTTAAGTGTTCCCTTATTTTTTTTTTTTAGCAATATCATTCATGAAGATGTCCGTGGTATCTTTTTATCCCCCTCCAAAATAAAAGTCTAATGCATGAAACACATGAGTATTTAAAACAAAGGCATTACATCCTGTTAAAATGTCTCCCATCAACTTTCCATTGTTCTGCAGTTGCTGCTCTCTGTCTTTCAGGGTAGCCAATATGTCCGCACCAAATTTTGCACCAATTCTCCAAGTAGATGTTTCCCTGTGTAAGTGAAAACTTTGGCCTGGGGACTGCAAAAATTTTTATAGCACAGCATTCAATAGTTGTTGGGATGTTTCAATCTAGATCAAAGTTGCTGGCTGACCAACAAACCTACAGCCATGCTAGCAGCAAAAACTCATCGTGTAACATTTCCCTTTTTGAGATATTAGTCGGATTTGTAACCGGTAGACAAGACCTCAGAAAAAAAAAAAACAGCTTACTATCAGGGCTGTTTATTAATCTGTTTTTATGAGAAGAGAGAAAACTTTTGCCATTACTGTGAACTTTTCTTATTTCTTCCATAATGTTTCTCTCTGTCAGTGTCTCGATACTGAGTATTCGCATTCTCAGCACTCTGAAAGCAGACTTGAGTCAAGACCTTTCAGGTTGTAGAAGAAGCAAAGCGATAAGGAAAGGAACAGAGGGTACACTACAGAGGCCCTGAGCACAGTGTGGGATTTTTCCTTTATGCATTTACTGAAAAGACCCTTCCTGCCCTTTTTTTTTTTGTTTGCTCTGCCGAAGAAGATGTGAGTTCTTGAAATGCAGCTAATCATTTTGAATGCACGTCCATGAAAAAAATTTATTTATGGGGGGAAAAAAAACGGTAATGTGACCAAGGCAGGAACAAGTGTTGCTCTGTGCTCTACAAAGACTGAAATGTGAAAGACATATGGAGGGTGAAAACTTGGAGATTTCTTGGGGTGCCTGGAGCTTTTTTGAGTGTGAGCTCGCACAGAACAGAGAACACAGAGCTGCAGCTCAGAGTGACTTTCCATAATGGTTTTTCTGCTGTCGACTTCTGAATGGTTTTTCTTTCTTGCATCGCACAAATGAAAAAAGGGAGAGATGAAGGAACTGCTTCAGAACAACAGAGAGGATATTTGCCCCTGTATTTATTATTTATTTAGCAGTGTTATATGTCTTACATTTTTAAATCATTCCTATTCAGGAAAACTAGCAAGACAAGTGAGTCAAGTGAGGATACTTGCTTTTCACTAAGAGAGTGTTTTTCATGTAGTCATGCACAACATGGAGAAACTATGGAGCCATTGGAGGAAACATCAAGAGGATTGAACTGCAGGCCCCTGGTCTGGGTGCCCATGGTATGAAGCCTTTAATGTAATGCTTTTGTCAGGTAAAAATACAGCATGAATAGTTATTCATGTGGTGTGTTAGGTGGGAAAGAAATACAACCTGGTTATTATACATTAAGGGTTTTGGAGAAGCTAATATTTATAGTATTAGTGGTATGAAATCACGTGAAACAGAGTCTAATATCCTCTGGGATGTAACATAAAAAATGCATAAGAAATAAACCTTTCTTGTGTTGTTTACAGCAGTTTCAAACTCCCTACCTTCAAAATACATGTATGTACACCAAAACATGTAGAAATAAAAAACATTTGATCCTACTCTACTGTGCACTCATTTCTCTTATTCTTTATTCTCATTTCTCTCATTGCTTGCTAATGTTAGATGCAAATGCCTTTATAATTAGACTCAAGCTAAAGTCATATCTGCCCAACAGTACCCGAACATTTCACCATGTGCATGGCTTTTCTGTAGTTCTATTTTACTTAAAAGTAATCTTTTTACACAGTTATGCAGTTATCCTCTCATGCTGAGCAAATCAGGGTTAAATACCATGAAACTAGTAGCCTCTTTGCTTTTGTACTCTTGCTGCAGAAAAGAAACGTCCCCTATGTCTGGGGACATGCTTTCTTCTAATTGGCTCAGAGATCTGGGGCTCCTTAGAAGTGAGGCTCATAGCTGGATCTTTCTTGCCTTGCTCTGGGGCACGTTGATAGTAGGAAGCTGAAACAACTGAGGAGCTTCCTTCTGAAATTTGATCTCTACCTCTATAAAAGTGTCAAGACATTTCCCTGAGCATCAAACTGCGCACCCAAACTGACTCTGACAGGAAGTTTAGATAACAAAATATTTCCAAAACAAATGTCACAATGAAACATTTTCATTACTTTGTCCTCATTTTTCTTTTGTTTTAATGTGTTTGTGGGTGGTTTGGAGCATGTGTGTCTGTCTTAACTCCTAAACCAAATATTTTGTTGAAATGTGAACCCTTGTTGATGTAGTCTGCATAAAAGGTCATTTAGTGGCTACAAGAAGCCAATAATAAAGCATGTCACCATGTGTAGTAGCTCAGTTCATCAAAGCCGGAGCCAAACCCTTATTCAACCTTTTTTTTTTTTTTTTTTAAACCCATCACTTTGATTTTCAAACCAGTGGCTCAAGAAAACATTGCTTTAGGCATCTTTATAACTTCAAGCATGACATTGATTATCTTAGCTTCATAATTATCTCCACATGTTACTGTACCAGTGTATTTCACATTCAGACTAGGCTGGGTACATCCTGGGTGGGAATGAAAGCTTTTTTAAATAAAGGCACCCTGCAGTTTAATGCTATAAAATGTCTCAGTATTCCAACAGCGAAGTTGGCGGCAAACAAAAGGAGTGCACACTTTCAGTCTGAAAATAACTAACACACTACTTTTGAAAGCAAACAATTGTAACACTCAGTTTTACACAAAGAATCGCATGAACAATTCCTCATTCGCTGTTTTGTCTGTTTTATTTTAGATGTTTTTGTGATGCAAAAAGAAAAAAACACTGTGTACATGCAGTGTTTTTATGTAAAGATATATGGAGAAAGAGATTTATAAGGAAAAAATGTGGGTGAGCGATCTCTAATCATTACTCTGAAATTTCACAGATAAAACAAGAAAAAGGCTTTTAAAATAAAATGAAAGTATATACTGTATTATGCAAGGCAACATGTTCTTCTCATTTATGGAGGACCAAAGCTGCCAAAATCAAAAGTTAATTAAGAAGTAAATAATTTACCCAATAAATTAATTAATATGCCCTAAAATGCACCAAAAATTATTTTAAAAAAATAAATAAAAGTATTAATCAAATGTGACATTATTATAGTTTACATCACAATAATAAATTTTTTATCATTACTATTATTATTTACCTATGCATTAATTTGACTATTTTACTTTTCACTTAATTTTCCAGGTTATCTATTAATTTATTCATTTTTATGTATTTATTGTTTTTCTTTGCATTTTCACATAAAAAATTTTTTCCAGACTTATTCATCAGTGGTCGGTTTTAACATGCCTTTATACATGTCTTCTTCACTATGCAAATGAAGGGTTTGTCAATCAAAGTGTCATTCATAGGGACAAATTTGTGCCTGTTAGTTGCTCATGAACAGAAATGGCTGCCTCCAGTCAGGAAATTGTTGGTCAATATAGTTAAATTGGAAAGTAAATCATTTAATTTACACAAAAGATAAACTGATGAATAAGTTAAATGTACACATTTATTTGTAATATTTTTGTAGCATTTAATGGCATATTTATTTTTTAAGTATTTGATTTAGTTCACATTTTGGCAGTTTTGGTCCTCCGTACTCCTTGTGCTATCTCTTGAAAATACTGTTTCTCTGAATTGCCAAATCAAACGACAGTTTGAAGAGCTACATATAGTAGAATTTACTATATTTTATCTTCAAGAATTTTTTTCACATTTGAACTCCAGTGAGATATGGTTCCTCACTTATTCACACATTCCAGTCCTACATTTTTAAAAAAAAAAGAAAAGAAAAGAAAGAAAAAAATAATTACAATCATTATGTTTTCTCTCAAATGGCCAAAAAAATGTGGGCCCAATTGCTTAAATATGGGAAAATTCCTTTCTTGACCGTTTGACTAATGGCAGTCATGTGTTTTGTTTGTGTCTCTTGGGAATGTATTGATATTACTTTAACGGAGACAACCCAACAAAAACACGGGCCTCTACAGAGTGTTTACTGTATAATGGGTGTGACAGGCTACCTTAGCCCAATTCTGAGGTCACTGCTGGTGTTTCCTACGAGGTATGACAGTTTTACAACTGCGGGGCTCAGACTCAGATTGTTTCTGACATGTTAGACTGCTGCTGCTCGCCGTCTGTCTCACCATCTCTCCCCTTCGCCTTCTCCTCTTCAGCCTCTCTGACTCTGTCTTTTTCTTTCTTTCTTTCTGTCCCTTGCACAGGCAACAAATTATATACAGGCTTTCTCAGCCAGACCCAAAAAGGACTCTTGAGCATATTTTAAGCCAAAAGTCTTAATCTCTCATAATAGGTTTTATTTGTTAAAGTTGAGAGGAAGCCCATATTTCTTTTAAATGGGTCTCTGCTGGGACTGATGAGGCTAGTTGTGGTAATTTCCTAACAAGCTTTAAAACAACAAACTAGAAATGTCATGAGGCTAAAATTAAAAAAAAAAAAATTGCAGCACAGTTAAAGTGCATGCAATAATTGCACGGGGAGAGGATGTGACAAAAGGATTTTACAGAGCTTTTTAGGTTGCATTAGAATTTTCAGGGAAACATTTTGTGCTTACAGAGTTGGTATATGCAGCTCTTCTTCAACACACTTTTACATCCATGCTATAAGCATTTATCTTCCACTGCCATAAAAATGCAAAGCAACTTGATTTCGCCTTGTTTTGCAGGCAGGCTTCCCTGTGTGCTTTAAATGCACACAGAGAAGCCGAGTCAGCCAAGGCAGTGCTGTGCTGTTCGGTGGGACGGTGGCAGCAGAGCAGGAGCGGTTCAGATGTTCTTTATCTTCATGCTGCAGAGTGAAATGTAGAGGAATGTAAGCTGTACATTTACAGAGGCCCTGAGGACACATAATACTCCTTCTGCATTGTGGTTGTGATAATATAATCATGCATAGTTTCTGCACTAGCTAAAGAACAAAGATTGCTATTCAAGAATATAAACATTGTCTGTAAGAATGCGTTTTAATTTTAATAATAAGACAGATTGTGGATCAGGTCAAAAAGCTGACTCTGTAAACATAATATTCATTTTAGTTTCAAGAAAAGTTTTGGGGGAATTCATAAAGAAAAAAATGTGTACCTCATTTCTAAGTACACACACTATATAGTATATAAGTAGTCAGCACACACACACGCGTACCACAAACACACACACACACACACACACACACACACACACACCACATTTCGGCCCAGCCTCTGTGATCTGATTTTGAATGCAGCATCTTGTTTGATGTCTTTTTGATGATGGACATGAAATAATGTCCAAATCACCAGAGGCTGGAACATCAAACAGTTCCAAATGAAAACACGGTAATGTCTTCTCGGACTGAGCCTTATTGAGCCTTCATTTGCCACTGCCCCATGGAAGCTGGGCTTTGACTATGAACAGATAAAAGATGAGTTGATAAATGAAGCACTTTCATCTCCAACAAACTTTGACAACTTTTTCATTTGCAACACAAACACTGCATGGCTAATACGCTGCATCATAATATAATCAGATAATGAGAGATGGTAATGTCAGCAGCTCAATGAAAAGTCAAAGGTGGAAGGAATATCTTTGAAGAGGATGAATGGTCGGAAATCATCACAGCAGGATAAGGAGTGCCTGGGAAATGCTGATCTTTGTATAAAGAACGCCCAAACTGTCTTACTGGGTGAAAGTACAGGCTCATTTATATATTGTTCTATTTCAGAATCCAATGTTCTTTAAGAAAATGGGGTGAGAGAGCTAATACAGAGCACAGGTGACTTAGTGATAATGAACCAATATATATGCACCATGCAAAACTGAACCCTATGCTTGGCAAAAGGAGCTCAGTACATTCATTCATCTCAGTTTTGTCTGTTATGAAACACAGACGGGGAAACCATCCTCGCAGTGGCATCATGCATGTCCTGAAGGGTTCATCTGATGTGAAGCCTGCTGTGAGCTGCCATGTCAGTTCTCAAGTGTTTATCATAAGACAGCTTTCACAGAAGACGCAGACCCATTCCTGGTGAACCGTGAGCAGGTCATCAACTTTGCATTTAATTTGAGTCATAAGTGAAAGGAAGCCGAGTTTCTGGATGATTTACAGATGGGTTTGGTGTCTCCCGGGGCTTTTGGATGGCTCTGTGTAAACTGAGAGGCTGATGTTCAAACAACAAGGCAGAAAGCCATAGTGGACTCAGAGCTTTGCTTTGCTTTGGCCTCCGTGTTAGTTCCTGACAGCCTACTGGCACCCAGCTCCAGTTAATAAAGTGCACCACCCAGATCCTGCAGCGACTGCATGGACCGTATGTCTGCTGAGTGTGTGTGTGTGTGTGTGTGTGTGTGTGTGTGTGTGTGTGTGTGGTCAGTTAGGGCTGGATACTCCTGGAAAAGCCACGGATGAAAGGCAAACTGCACGCTACATTTGCTAAATCTATGATGGGAGTCTCATCCACTCTGTCTTCTCTCCAGATGATGTACAACAATTCAGCACATGGAATGATTTAGACACAGGGGATGATCAAAAATGATTATGGCACGTCTTGTTAAACTCGCATAATTACTGTCACAGCATATTCTTACAGTGGCAGTCAAAGGCTAGAGCTGATTTTTGTCAACAAATCCCAACAAACCAGGTTATTCATCTGTGCCATGGAGCTTCAGCTGCTTTGGTGGTATCATTAAAAGAATATGATGTGGGTGCAGTCTTTAAAACTACAGTTCATTCTCGCAACACAGCTCATTAAGTAGTCAAATTTAAGAGTAAAAATAATCTAGTGATGCATTGCTTTAGGATCTGTGGTCATGATAGATTAAACTTCTTCTCTAATGACACTCTCAGATGTATCCATATCAACAAGCTCAGTGCACAACCTGCAACACATTCGAGCCAACTGTCGGAGCTTCGCATACATAAATGTTTCATTTGTTTAACTGAATTGGTGTTGCTATAAAAAGAATCGATAACAGATGGATCTCAATTAGTTCTGAATTGCGACTGCAATTTATCACACGCCGTCAACTTTAGATTACACCTGCAACTCTTTAGCTGAGTTTTTTTTTTTTTTTTCCTTTTCAAAACGAGTTTGCACCACAGGGGGACTTTTACGAAGCTGCCGCGGTTGCTGGACACCGAGCACACAGACATTACAGTGGGACAACAAACGTCCCATACAAAGTAGAAGATGCAAGCACAGACGGAAGAAGAGACAGAATGAGGACAGGGACAACAACATCTTGCTGTGAGAACATCATGGCTGACACACATGAAGGAGAATATTTTTTTTGCACTGATAGGCTAAAATCAGATGACATGCAGTCTCTGGATAGAAAGACAACAATCAGACTGTCAAAATGATGCTGATTGAATGTTGCATTTACATTTAGTTGTTCATTTCCATGATTTTGATAAAATGATAAAATGCAAAATTTGTCTGTCACATACACACAAATCTGTCAAAACTTTAGAACTGCCGGCTTAATATCGTGCAGGTCCCCCTCGTGCCAACAAAACAGCTCTGACTTGTTGGACACGGGACATCTAGGGTGTCTCTTGTGGTGACTGGCAATGGATCCTTAGGGTCTTGGGGCTTGCAGGGTGGGGTCTCCATGGATCAGCCCGTGGATGCTTGATGAGATTGGGATTTGGGGATTTTGAAGGCTGGGTTAAGGCCTTGGGTTCTTTCCAGCGTTTCTCAACATATTCCAGTGCAGTTTTTTTGTGGTTCAGCTGAGTGCATTACTCTGCTGTGTGAGGCTGCAGCCATCAGCGAATGGTGTTGGTTGGTGGTACGTGTCAAAGTAACATCTACACGAATGCAAGCACCCAGTGTATTGATGAGATAATTAATGCAATTAATGTACAGAATATCTGAGAATTTTTTGCAGTGAAAAAGGGATACTGCGATAGACTGGCGACTTGTCCAGGGTGCACTCTGGATTTTGCCCTATGGCAGCTACGGTCGGCTTGAGCCCCACCACTGCAACCCTGAATTGGTTAAGCAGTTAAAAAAATGGATGGAAAAAGGGACTTTTTTTGCAGTGAATGATAAAGTTACTCATGAATTTATTTATATTTGACACACGAGATGAAGTGTTGTGAGAAGTGTGACTTGCAAGGTTTTTTATTACAAGGAAAGTGGGCATCATAGTTTATTTTAAGTCATTCCCACTCTCACCGTTCTGATGCTATAAAGCCTCATTAGCAAATCATACGTGTGTTAATCGACAGCTGAAAGCAGTTCCAAACAAATCCATAATTTATTCCCGCTTACGTAATGGGGTTTTTTTTTCCTAAATGAAGGTGTCCACATATTTAAGTAAAAATGTTCAATATTACAGTCTGTAGTTTGGGTCTTTTTGTGGGGTTTACTTACAATAAAAATTTAAAATATGTCTTCACTGCAGATTTATTATTCCAAATATGAATAAGCAGCCAAACATCTGCAAACAAGAAAAACTTTCACATTTATTTGATATCAAACAGGAGTTGAATTAAATACCAGCTGATGATGGGCTCTTACAAAAGAAATAAAATGAACCTAATCAGTGCTGCAACAACTTTTCACACTTCCCAACCATGTTCTTTTTTTTTTTAAAACTTTTTTCTGAATACTTAATAAATTAATTAGTGTCAAAGGATGAAATGTCCGTAAAAACTGCAATATCGCATTGACATGAACAAAAGTCTTCAAACCTGACAATTTCTTTCAAGTAAAATAAATTACACGAGGATCCAATTTACTCCAAATCTGTGCATGGCCTGGTGTTAACAAATATACTACTGGCGAAAACTCATCATTCATGAAAGCAAAAAGCACTTCACAAGCAGAGATGTGAGCATGATGATTTCATATGGATTGATATCTCCCAAAACTTTTTTTTTTTTTCATATTCAAACATACTACAACAAGTCAAGTGTGAGAGGAAAAGCACATTTCCACCATTTTGATTAACCTTGTCTGAAGAATCTTATTAACATTGAAAGGGCATAACTACTGAATGGCTGCCGTTTCTTTTTTTTTTCTTTTTTTTGTTTTACTTTTTACACTAGTGGTACAGCAAAATATATTTTCTTCAGCTGTTACTTTGACAACAGTTAAATGTGCAATAGAGAAAATATAAGGCCTGAGTCTGAATTAGTGGTTTCTTAACTTTACAGTCTGTACTGTGTAGTGGACCCACACTAGTTCTAGTTCTGCACTGACTAAAATCACCCTGGTTCTTCAAAGTCCCTCAGGAATATATCAGGAGTTTCATAGTTCTTAGAGTATTTTATTTTATTTTTTATCCCTTATTCTTCGATTTTTTTCTTTCTCTACAACAGAAATGCCAGATTTATCTCGGCCTATGTGTCATTCTCTGCTCCTCTTTAGTCCAACAGCAGAGCTTTCACAGTCCACATTTGTCTGGCCTCAGATGGATGTGTTTTGTGTGTTAATGAGATCTGTGTGCAAAAGTCATTTATTCATTCATTTCTTTTCCCACCCAACAACTTTTCACTTCCTGTCCTAACAGAAAGAACAGAAAGAGAGTGTGAAGCGCGGAGCCAAGCTAGCCGGCTCTCTTGACATCAACCGGATGCAGCCATCTGTTAAAACCTGTGCAAACAAGCGTGGCCCGCTCAGAGGCTGGTGATGAGCTGCATTTGTCCGTCGGTAGGTGCCTCTCCCTCCTGCACACAGTCTTCATTGTTGGGTGGGATGATGCACCCGTCGCTGGTGCCCCGGTTTATGTGGTAGTAGGACAGTGGCTGTGGTGCATCGCCGAGCTCAGGCATGCTTTTGTGATACACGTCCTCACTCTCACTTTGAGGTGAGAGGGAGAGCTCCTCCTCCTCCTCCTCCGGAGGGTATGGTGAAGCTGAAGGCGAGGGGGAGTCTCTCAAGTTTGGCATGCTGGTATAAAGGGAGTCTCTATTGTTGTTGGGTGAATTGGAGCCCATGTCCTCCTCTGCAGTAACAGTCTCAGAGCCATGGCCGCTCTGGCCCTCCAGGCACCTGGGGGCCTTCTGGGAGCTGTAGAGCAAGGAGTGAGTCCTCTGGGGCAGGAGAGGGGCTTCCAGCACCTCCTTGTGGTGGGGGTGCAGGAGCAGCTCCAGGGTGGCGTGGCCTCCTCTTCCACTTCCTCTCTGGGGGGATGAGGCCTCGGCGTGATCTGCCACAATGGCGTCATCCTCGCTCCCGCTCCCACCCCCCCCTCGGTCCACTGTCACCCTGGTCTGCGGAGGCAAGGCTCTGTCCCTCTCCCGTGGGGCATCACGACCTTTGGGGGCCCCGCGGGGCCTCAGGTTGTTGTGAACAATCTCGGATATGATCAACTTCTCAAAAGTGGCATCGTCCAAGTTGAGGCCCCCCAGGTCACCCGGGGCTCGAACGCCCACGGCCTCATAGTCATCGTCTCGCAGGGAGTAGCTGTTGTTGAAATTGCCATTGAGGGGGAGGGTATCCATGGCACTGATGTCCCTGCTGTTGCTCAGAGACTGCTGTCCTGCAAAGAAAGGGAAAACGAGCAGGTGAGACATAATGTTTCAGCTTTTCATGGAACAAGACGGTCTCCACTACACCATCCACATGTACTTGATACTGCTCAGGACACTTTACTCTTGTACTCTTTGATCTCTGGATTCATTTTAATTTTAAACAAATACAAAAAACTTTTAAAATTCAAAGGAGAACCCAATTAGCTTCCCACCATGTCCATGCTCATTACTGCTGAATATCATTAAAGCCAATCTAAGAGATTATCCTGAACAATATTGAAGAAATGAGAACAAAAGATGGCTTAAAACTTAAAAATATAGTACAGCAACATGTAATTAGGTAGCTCGTGACCAGGTAACAAACAAAGCAGCAGGAACACAGGAGAAAATGAGAGTAAAAGAAAGAAAGAAATACAAGCTGATGAGGAAGTGTTGTGACATTAACAATGAATAAAACATTCCACCTGTTAAAAGAAGGCAAGACAAAAGAGTAATGTCAAACACAGATGGCCAACCACCTCTCTGCACTGGGGCCCCACAAGCACAGCAACAAGCCCCAAACACCACGACAGACAGGCACGGTGCAATGACTCACTTTGCCACCACTCACATCAAGTGTGTCTGCTCAGGCTACCTGGCCTAAGAACAGCTGATTTGCAAAGAAAGTAAAACAGACGCTTTTTTCAATTGCAGCAGAAACAATAAAATCACTGAAATAAGACAAAAGTGGAAGCTCATAACATCCAGCCTGAATTCAGTCGATCCAACTTGGATTGCGTCCTTGCAATTAACTATAATTTAGTCCATATGAGTCTTGGCTTAAATTGCTGTATGTAGACCGAGAAATTATGTGTTTACCAGTTTGAGTGAGCTAAAGGACAAATCAAGGACAACTGAATCCTGGACTCAGCAGGTGCAAGGGTTCAGCAGCAAG
>VUQI01014935.1:6161-21666 GCA_015106735.1 Paratilapia polleni
CCATTACAGAAACATAAAAAAAATGATTTTAGTAACTACCAATACTGTTAATTTAGGGCAGCTGTGGCATTTGATTCTGAAAAGTGCCATTTCACAAGTACATTTACTTTAGGTACTTTAAATGTGTTTGATTATACAACTTGTGCACTCTCAAGCTACTTAAGTAGGATTACAACTTTTACTTAGGTAAAAAAATCTAAATACTTTTTCCACTTTGCAAAACAATTATCCAACACAAGATTAAGTTTAAATTCATTTGCAGCACCACTTTTCACATAATAAATCTGCAACAGGACACAGGGCCGCACATGACCCTGAAAATCATGTTTTCGATGCCAATTTTCTACACTGATTTTATTTCTTATTAAATATTCTGATTTCCTGTGGGCCCCGCCCTACCTGAAAGCATTGTGGAGGTAATTACAATGACTCTGTCTCAGGTGGCACACCCAGATTCTGCTTTGTGTGAAAACTATAGCTTCTTTTAGATTTGCTTTCAAAGCTTTATAACTTTGATATCTATCCAATGATGCAACTCTGGAAGATTACCAATGAATGAATCCATTTATCAGCATGCTAAAGTTTCTAGCACTGCAGACTCAAATCAGCTCTTAAAGTTGTTGAACAGTGATACTGTAGAAGGCCCATTTTGGAAAAAAACATTTTTGCAAACTGTTGTCTCTTCAAAGAAACAAGGTGAAATCTGTGGCCCTGGATTCCTGACAATGGTAAAATAGTGACTCACACTGAATCCAGTGCAGGAAAGATGACTCAGAAATACTGGACTTCAAAGGTGAGCAGGCACAAACAAAACTATTAAAAAGGATTGCTCATTTTAAACATGTGTTGTGACTGGAGAACATTTGTAGTATTTCTTAAAGGACCACGAGTTTTAGAAGTGAAAGTATTGTATTTTTATTTCTAGAGACAAAATGCAACTTTCTATACTCTTAAAACAAAAATGCGTGTGTTCGAAAGATATGTGACATAGTGAAACATTAAAAACACATAGTCTGTTGTTCTGCCGTGTCACCTAACACAGCCATTGATTTTTTTTATACCAAATTACAATCTGGCATGCAACATGTCTAGTGATTGTTTAGTTGACAAGTAAAAACAAAAGGATTCATGTTTAATACAAGTTTATAGTTGTAAATGGTAATACACTGGCAAAATACTTTTGATATGAGGACAAACATTTCTCATATAATAAACTTGTACACCCATAGCCCTGATTATTTCCAGGTTATTTTTTTAGTTGATTGAGATCTGGTGACTGTGGAGGCCATTTGAGTACTGTGAACTCATTGTCATGTTGAAGAAACCAGTTTGAGATGATTTGAGCTTTGTGACATGGTGACTTATCCTGCTGGAAGCAGCCAACAGAAGATGGGTACACTGTGATTATAAAGGGATGGACATGGTCAGCAATAATACTCAGGTAGGCTGTGATGTTTAAATGATGCTCAGTTGGTACTAAGGGGCCCAAAGTGTGACAAGAAAATATCATCCACACCATTACACCACCACCAGCAGCCTGAACCGCTGATACAAGGCAGGATGGATCCATGCTTTCATGTTGTTTACACCAAATTCTGACCCTACCATCCAAATGTTGCAGGAGAAATCAACTCATCGAACCAGGCAGCGTTTTTCCAATCTTCTGTTGAGTCCGTGTGAGTTGTAGCCTGTTTCCTGTTCTTAGCTGACAGGAGTGGCATCCAGTGTGGATTTCTGATGCTGTAGCCCATCTGCTTCAAGGTTCAGTGTGTGTACATTCAAAGATGCCCTTGGTTGTAACGAGTGGTTATTTGAGTTATTATTCTCTTCCTGTCAGCTCAACGCAGTCTGGCCATTCTCCTCTGACCTCTGACATCAACAAGGCATTTTCACCCAGAGAACTGCTGCTCACTGGATATTTTCTCTTTTTTGTACCATTCTCTGTAAACCGTAGAGATGGTTATGTGGGAAAATCCCAGCAGATCAGCAGTTCCTGAAATACTCAGACCAGCCCGTCTAGCACCAACAACCATGCCACGTTCAAAGTCACTTAAATCACTTTTCTTCATTATTCTGATGTTCGTTTGAACTTCAGCAGGTCGCCTTGATCATGTCTAGATGCCTAAATGCACTGAGTTGCTGCCATGTGATTGGCTGATTACATATTTGTGCTCACAAGCATTTGAACAGGTTTACTTAGCAAAGTGGCCAGTGAGTGTAAATTTTAATGTCACAGGTTTGGATTTTTTTTTTTCTTTTTTAGTTTAGGTAGTGTTAATCCATGGGGGATTAACACAGTCATTACTCATATCACAATAAGACAGATGCATTCTGTACTGGAGTCCAAAGTACTTATCAGTGCTCAAGGTCAATCTTTTAACACTCATCATTCTTTTTGTGTTATAGAGATGTTCAACAACAGAAAATTACTGAATGTGCTGTTCTATTAACCAGACAAAACAACAACAACAAAAAATAATATTAAATTGTGTTTTCACCACAATTTGTTCTGAAGGTTCACTGCAGTCATAGTCATTAAAATAACAGCTACACTATCAGCAGAGTTTCCAAATTATACTTAATTTTGTACTTGCTGAAACAAGCAGCAAAACTACTGTATATGCATATTTTTGTACAAATTGTATTTGTTACTGTATCTTACATGAAAAACAATGACTGATTTTGGCTCAGTATGAGAATGTACTAAGTGTACAGTTTATTTCAGTCACTGGTAGGAAGTAGAAAGCTACTTTTACTCAGCTACTGTATTTAAGTACAGTTTTGAAGTATGTGAACTTTACTTGAGCGTTTTCCTCTTCTGCCTCTTGTGTTTTACTCCACTGTTGCTAGTTATTTTGTAACCAATTAATACAAAAGACAATCAACAAATAAATTCTGATGTATTTATATAGAATAGGTCCATATAAGATAATGATCCCAGTGGAAAAATTCCCAAGACAACCAGTATAACTGTTAAAATTAACCACAGCTGCAACACTGTATCAATAATGATCAATTATTATTAGTGTAATACACATATATGGTACTATAAGTACATTTTGTTGCTCTTTTAGGAAGATCTAATTTTAAATGTTCTTATTACGTCGCACATTTCTTAGTGTTTTTAACCGAGCAGTTTATGTAATTCCACCAGTAAACTGCATGGATATAAACTGACAATGTAAAACATGTGCTTGTGTTTCAGTGTGTGGGGATGATATCTGCGAGCTGCAGGAGAAACGTCTGAACTGTCCAGCAGACTGCGGCATCTGCCCAATGACCATCACTATCAAGGTGGCCACTGGGCTTCAAGTCCTTCTAACCGTGGTGGTCAGTCTGTGCAATACACTCGCAAACACACAAAAGCAGATGACTCATGTGTTGATGTTTATCTGTTCTTTTCCTTCCTGCAGTGGCTCCAGTACCAGAAACAGGAGATGTTTTGGGATGAAAGCTGGATAATCAACTACAAGAACATAATATTTGGTAAAATGCCTCAAAGATATCGTTTACAGATACACATGCATTCCCACAGAAAACATAAATTACTAGAAGCTCAAAACATTAACTTTCTTCTAGACTTTTATTTACAAAAGAATAAAAAGAATAGAGTAAAACAATAGACCTTGATTGATCTTTTAGGGGTTTACAGTATCAGTTATGTGTTGCTATTAAGAGAACTGCATACTCTGCTTTATTTATGATAATGATGAGCCATTTTTGTCTTTTAATGATAGTATTTTTCATCCATATGCACTAGAGTCCACTCTGGACCTGGAGAATTTGTAGGATGTAAAATTTCTCCAAGTTATTTCTGAAGTAAATCCCTAGATTGTCCTTGTAACTGACACAAGTACCACATCCTGTCTGCAGGCAGAGTGAGGGGCACAGGCCTCAGCAGGATCACTAGCTTGCATCATGTCAGGAGTAACTCCAGCATCAGTCAAACCTCTGATGTATGACTTCATACAGCTTCACACAGCCCGCCATTTACGGAGACATTTTTTCATTAATAAATCAGAAACATTCAACTAACATCATTAAAAGGAGGTAATTTCTGACTGTAGCAGAGATCTGAACTGAATGTAAAGTAAAATTGTAAAAGAAGTAATTCATAAAGAGACGCAATAAGTTTATTTCTGTAAAGGTTATTAATTAATTGTAATCTGTTCCTGGCAAAAATTTTTGTGATTGGCTCCTCTTCATTTTACAAATATACTGTGACAGCTGTTGCAGATCTCTTCTTCCATATTCAGTATAAGGCTTTTTGTCTTGCAGTGATGACAGGGCAGTGGCTGTGAAAAAAATGGCCACAAGAATCATTTCACCTTGTCTAAAACCATCAGAAAGGAAGTGAAAGAAGTTAGGTGGGAAAACCCCTGCAAAATAAGAGGAAGAAAAAAAATGACTGATATAATGAAGTCTTCAATCCCAAATCACTCCCGCAGGTCATTCAATTTTTCACTTTGGCCAGACAAATCCCAATCTATGCCGGTGCCGTTGTGAGCGTAATCACAGAGCACTGCCCCAAGGGGAGCCTGGCTGATGTCCTGCTGAATGATGACATCCCCATCAACTGGGGCTTCAGGTGAGAAAGGCTCACATTTATAATAGTCTAATAATTTACTAATACTCTGTTCTCAATCTACTTTTTTATAAGTGCAAGACCAACAAGCAGTAGCAACTAAAGACCTGTTGTCAAGCCACTTTTTGTGGTGATGTTTTTGGGTTTTTTTAAATTCTACAAATAGCTATAAATACAAGTATCAATTATTTGGTGGAATTGCAAAACTGTTCTTTTGTTGAGTTGATCTTCATCAAGAAATACTAGATTTTGGTGTCTGCCCTTACAGTCAGCAAAGACAAAGCTCTTTTCAAAACTCACTATTTTGCATGACAACCGATCATTCACACAAAGAGAAAAAAAAATCTTAAAATTTCCTCATTTTACCATTATGCAATGCAAGCTAGAAGGCACAATTACATTTTTGTGTTCGTCTGGGTGTGTTGTTAACTTTGACTGGAAGGAAATGTGCAAAACTCATAAACAGTAACATCTTTGCCCCTGCAAGCTGTTCTTTGCCACTGACATCACCCGTGGGGTGTCCTGCCTCCACCAGCACAAAATGTTTCATGGGAGACTTCAATCCAGAAACTGTCGATGACCGCTGGACGTGCAAGATCTCAGGTAACACCATATAATCATCTTACATGAGGTGAGTCAGGAGTATACTGGCAAGACACACAATTAGTGTTCCAGCAATCGCACTTATTCACCGTACAGTTTATCTCTTAGACTTCATAAGAGTCATTGCACTACACACTCACATCCTACAACAGCAGTAACATCCTGCTTGATTGCGCTCTATATTTTTCTCTGTTTTGCCTCAAATTATGGGCTCACAGCCTACGGAAAGGTGGACTCTGAAGCCACTGGTAATGACTTCAACTGTGGGGAGGTAAACCTTATATACTGTGCTACAGAGGTCCTGTAGGGAAGCAGCCACTGACACCAGTAGCAGATGTCTACAGGTGTTTTTGAGTGACACAGTATAAGCAGTTAGTCATGGTTAAATCAACTAAATTTGATTGTTATATATTTGGATCATGTGGTAATTTGATAATTAAGTTGAAGACATAGGCTACGGTGGAGAGATGAGCCATCATAAAAAGTAGTGTATTTATATTGAATCTGCCTGTACTGAAAAATAAATAAAAATAAGAATGATGTTCTCTGTTCTCTTCTTTTCCCTGCTTTTCTCAGCTATGCCATGATTCTGGTTGAGATTGAAATTCGCTCTGACCTAATTTCAGTGAGTATGACAGCCCTCTCTATAGATTACAACCTTCAGCTTCCCTTTTGATCTTTGTTTTGTGACCAGCAGTGCGGCTTAGGTTTGCAAAGTTCCATCTGAACAAACCACAAGACTTGTGGAACAATGTCCTTTCGACAGACAAGACCAAAGTGGAGCTGTTTGGCTATAATGCACAGCAACGCATTTGGTGAAAACCAAACACAGCATACCAGCACAAACACCACATACCAACTGTCAAGCACGGTGGTGGAGGGGTGATGATTTGGGCACCTTGCAGTCACTGAGCTGACCATGAACTCCTCTGTATACCAAAGTATTCTAGAGTCAAATGTGAGGCCATCTGTCCAAAAGCTAAAGCTTGGCTGAAAATGGGTCATGCAACAAGACAATGATCCCAAGAAGAGCAGCAAATCTACAACAGAATGACTGAAAAAGAAAAGAATCAGGGTGTTGCAATGTCCCAGTCAAAGTCCAGACCTCAACCCAACTGAAATGCTGTAGCAGGACCTTAAGAGAGCTGTGCATAAACGAATGCCCGCAAACCTCAATGAACTGAAGCAGCATTGTAAAGAAGAGTGGGCCAAAATTCCTCCACAATGATGGGAGAGACTGATAAAGTCATGCAGAAAATGATTACTTCATCTTATTGCAACTAAAATATGGAGGACCAGGAGAGTCATGCGCATCAAAATAAAGCATTTTGTGGTTTAATAATGAATTGTGCAATAAAATATGCATTAGTAAATTCATTTATGAATTAAGTTTTAATTTCTTTTATTTATTTAGACATTAATAAAGTTCATTGTTTGATAATGAGTAATTATAAATGACTAATTATTAATTAGATGATTAATTACTGTGGAGGGATGTATTTGAATATACATCCTGCGTGCAACAATTCCAGAGCAATGACCACTCATTCAGATCAGCCAGAAATCTGTCCCTTTCTACAGCTGTGCCTGAGCAAAGCAAGATAACAGGGAACAGACAAAATAATAAATACCTCAATTTCAGATAGATGATAAATAGAGACCTGTGGCAGAGTTCACATCCCTGAGCTGTCCTGCAGAACTGATAAATCCAACTGTACAATTTCCAGAAACAAGCTCAACTGACAATAAGACAGTATGCATTCTTTGAAAAATGCTGCTTCATGGATGATTTGTCTGAGACCATGTGTTATCATATGGGGATACTACATTTAGGCTTTTCTGCAACTTCATTCTGCACAATAAAGTGTTTTAAACTTTGTTAAACAATGTCAACTTTATTGTGTTGTGCTGTAAAATAAATCCATTGTCCTCATATGAGGACACCTTTTTAAAATTACTTTCTGGTTCAAAGGTGATGTTCAACTAATCTCTAATAGCTAGGAGAAATTAAAAATGCAAACAACAAACAAGACTTTGTGTGGCAGGAGGATGATCTTTAATCAGTTACAGAACTAATACTCATGAAAGGGGTCAGTTTCACATATACTGCAAGAACCTTCACTTTCCCTCAGCTTTAGTGAGCATTACAGCATCTAACAACTCCTTTAGCCTCAGAAAGTTGATTCAGTTCATCTGGACACAATAGTTTTCATCACTCATCCAACAGACTGAAGAATACTGAAGAAGTCACTTGGATGAGTGATGAAACTTTTCTCCCACTGAAAAACACGTCCAGAGGAACTGAAATTGGTGTCTGCCCATAGAAACTGAGCTACAACAGTGAATTAACTTTAGATTGGCATTCATAAGGTGAAAAGACATACCAGTGGATGAGGGTGTTCTTTGCTGTCTGCTGAATGTGTAACTAAACAAATAAGTTTAGTGTTTATATATGTCTATATAGTTATACAACGATAAGAAGTGAATGGCCTGTTTTCAGCTTTACAACAGAGCTCTCTAGTGGCCAAATTTGGTTTAATTCACCTGGTCTGTACATTGAAATTCAGTATGAGTGTAGTGATCTGTTGATCTGTTCTCAAAAACTTGCAATCCTGTTCAGATTACATGTACAACATAATGCAAAATGAAAAAAAAAAAACCCCATTCATTTGTGTGAATAACTTTACTCTTCTTAAATACAACTCTTAAATATGAAACAAGTAAAAGTACAAATGTGTACAAGTTACAGACTTCCTTCTTAATAATTTTACATGAGTCTTTTGGAATGATTTTAATTGTGGGTTAAAGGAGAAAGAGATTAGGAGGTTAAGTAGAGGATGCAGAGTCAGACATCACTGAGGCAGTCTCTCCTGCATAAAGTCTAGGTTGCTGGTTTTCCTGTGTGGGTGCCTGGTGCCACACAGCTGACTCAAAGTGCTGTCAAAGCCATAACATCCTCCATGTACAATGGTATGGAACAGATGCAGGTGTGTACTCATCTCCCAAAGGAGTTCAAGTTGTTGTACACAAACAAACCTACACACACAAAAAAAATCAACTGAAAAATTAAAAATCAACCAAAATATCAGCTGTGATTTAATAACTTCACTTTATGACCTCTGTGAAAATGATTTCCACAGCATTTTCTGTATATGTCACAGCACTCAGAGCCTTTATGGGCACAGAGCATACAGAGAAAATTAATAAAATATGTAATAAAGTGTATTCATTTCAGCTTTTGCTTTTCATTATGTATAGTTTATGAATTTGATTATTTGCATCTTTACTGTACTGTACTGAAGGTGTTGTAGGTGCAGTGAATGCTTAAATGCGACTCATTGCAATATGCTGCTAAGATTCAACATACTGTGTTGGAGAGGCCGGGATTTGATGAATTCATACAATGTACAACTATTATATATACATTTATAAACTGCATTAATAGACAGCCATCATAAATAAATAAAACTGCACAGGTGGTCCTTGATGGTCATCTATTTCCAGTTCAGAATGACTGTGTGCATTTGTGTAATTAAAACAAATTAACTTGTATCAATAGTGTGAGCTCTAGTCTTTGTCTTGGCAGAGGGCGGTAATATAAGAAATGATGGACATTGATGATGATGCACATTATCTTATTAAAAACAGTAGCTAGCTAGTTCTGCTGGGTCGTACTATTTTCACAAGCTGACATGAGCCTAAAAGAGCGGGGATACATGCAGTGATGCTAGCGTTAGCCGTGTTAGCACGTTACCTTCAACAGGTGGTCCGGCTGAGTCCACCGGTGCACACTCGGAGGATCAGGTCTCCATTTCACTGCACTATCCCTCCACACTCTTCATATATCCGTGTTGGACAGAGCGTGAAAACCGAGGCAAAATGCCCTTTGTGCAAGCGCACACACTTCTTAGAAAGGTCTCCTTAGCAGCGCAAAACTATCCACGCAAACTTTACCGTAGAAAAATCCAGGCGGCCAGCCCGTGTCTCTCTAACCAATCAGAGAGCTCCTTACATCGCACAGCATGGCTAATTTGCATCGCTTTTTCTCCAAGGACCAAAAACGTCACGGAATTGATAGTTGATATCTGATAGTTAATCTGTTAGCTAACTCTGACGCTAATCCCGTACTTAATCCCAAACTATTGTATAGCTAACAGGAAAAGGAAAAGAAGTGAGGAAATGGAACTGAAAAGGAGGACTTGAATCGCTATTTTAAATGATAGAAAAACATCTGTATTCTTAATTCAATTTGTGAATCCATTTACTTATTTCTCTTTTTAAATTGCATTTTTGAAAAGTTTTTAAATACTGAATTAAAAAATGATGTTTTTTTAAATGATGTTTTTATTGAGAGTTTAATGCATTTGTCCTTACTTTCCTTAAGTATTTACTAATGGATTAATAGTTCATTTAGAAATATTTATTTATAATTACTCTTTTTTATTGTACATTAAATTATCAAATAATGAATAACTTTATTAATGTCAAAATAAAAAAAATTTAAAAAATTAATTTATAAATGAATTCACTGATGCAAATTGTATTGCACAATTCATTATTAAATCACGAAATGCTTTATTTCCTGGTCCCCCTGGTCCTCCATACTAAAAGAGGTTCTACAAGCTATTAAAACATGGGGTGTACTTAGTTTTTCACAGGACAGCATAGAGTCCTATGAAAACTTTGTTTATAACATGACTCTGTGTAAATTATAATTATCTTGTAAATTATAAGTGTTGTTTTGTATAAGTCACAGAATGTTTGCTCTTTTCTCTGGAAAACCTGAGCAGCTCGTTAAGAAGTCTCATAGTGTCACAACAAGTGAAGAAGATGCTCGAAAAGATGACCCCCCCCCCCCACAAAGTCAGCCCTGTGGACATGATGACGAACCTGGTAACAACACACTCAAATCTGAGAGAATTAAAGATGAATTAAAATGCCTGAACAGTAAAGGCTATTTGTTGTGAGTTTTAGATGCTTCAGATATTTTTTTAACTCCAGATGGAGAAGTACAGCAAGCATCTGGAGTTCATAGTTGCAGAAAGCACACAGGATCTTCTTCAGGAGCAACTGAAGAGAGATTGATTGTTATGCAGTGATGAAAAGTGTCCACTTTGCTGTTATGATTGATGATTAGCAGAAAGAAACACTAATATATCTTTCAGCAAGGACTGGGTATACAGTCCATATGACAGGTAGTTAAGAACAATAAACTATACAGTAGATTCAGCATAAAAATGTGTATGCATCATTATCTTCTATGTGTACACATCACAGCATATGAACAGAATACTAACATTTGAATCCTGTTTAAGGACTGAGTCAAATGTATTCACTGCCATCTGGTGGAAAAATAAGACACACCTTTTGCTCCAAATACAGATAGAGAGAGGGAACACTTTCAGTTGTGAAATCTTTTTGCAGATATGCTACCAAAGCCGGTGGCTGATGACACTTCGTCAAGGCAGCACAACAGAGGCTCAGAGCTTCTCCAATGTCACTGTCTACTTCAGGTTTGTATTTTGTAAATGAAGTTAAGTCCGTAGAGTTTTATTTTCAAGTTGATATTATTTCATTTCAAAATTCTTTAAAGTATAACTTAAAAATCTCACATTTGAGGAGGTGAATTTAGACTGCTCACTGCACACAGGCAGTTACACTGGAGATGACTAACGCTGCATTACTCCCCTCTGACAGTGATATTGTCAGTTTTATTCAACTGTATGGTGCCAGTACTCTCCACCAGGTTGTGGACTTCCTTAACGAGGTCTACACCACCTTTGATGACATCAGTGACATTTATGACATCTACAAAGTTGGGACAGTAGGCGATGCTTGTAAGTAAGGATGCTGATAAATAATTTTGATAGAGCAGAACTTTTAATTTAAGTAACAACAAGCAAACCTTCAAGATTTGAGCTTGAAAATAGGAACAAAAAATAGCCAACAGGAAGACATACATCTGAAAGATTTATTATCTTAAAGGGTAATTTATTGATTTGCTGTCAAAGACTATTTGATGCTTTGTTTTATTAGTGGAGATTTTCCTGTATTTCCCACTGCACAGACATGGGGTCCCTAAAGAATATGGTATCAGTCATGTTGGGGAGATCGCTAGCATGGCCCTGGATTTTGTCAGTGTCTGCCACACATTTAGGATCCCCCACAAGCCTGACACACAGCTAAAGATCCACTCAGGTTTTGTGGGCCTCTCATGTGCATCCAACATCCTTTTAACAGTTAGTCTCACCACTCAAGCTACTGTAGACCAAACTGTACATAAAAAAAAAAAAAAATGCCATACAGCTCTATTGCAGGCCTGTCACTGATGAAAGATTTTTTATGGGCAGAAACATTTTGAAAATTCAATTAGGACACAAAAGGTTAAGTTTTCTGATTTGATAAAGCAGGCGAGACAATCGTGGTGCAATATTGCCAAAAAGTCCAAGTAGGACAGATGGCTTTTAGAGATCATATATGCAGTCTTACAGTTGTCAGGGGCTAAAGACTGTATTGCAGTCTATACACTTCTATGAGAGGATACATGTTAGTATGAACAAATGTAAATGCAGCATTTACATTTGTAATTGTAAATTGTAATAACTTACAGAATACAGTGTTTTTTTTTCTATTGGCCAGACCAGGGTTACTACAGTCCTTTAAATGAGGTTTTACATGATTAAAGGTATAATGCATATTCAGGTCTTCTTCACTCTTCCACCAACACTTCTCAAAAAAGGAACTTTTAATTAATTTGGTCCATCGCTCCAAAACAAAATACCAGATGACCTGACATACATTCCCTCCAGTTTCTGTATTTGAAAGAAAACATTTTTGACACTAGTTAGTAATAAAGCTGTGTGTGTGACTGTGTGTGCAACGTGTGTGTGTGTTCTTTCTTTTTTTTATGCATTTATGTAAAGTTGTTTGAAAATTATGTCATCTTAATCATTTGCTTCAAGCTAATTTTAAACAACGTTGGACTACATTTGTGTACCAAATTATTTTTCTCTATCGGGTTTAATATCTTATATGCACAAGAGGAATGTTTGAAAGAACCAATGTCTCATCACATTGACAGCCTGACATCAATATGTACAAATGTATAAAATCAATTACTCTTACTCATTTTTTTATATAAAGACGTTAAAAATGAAATATTTTCAGTATTGTGTCACTTCTGTTTATTATGCCAGGACCTGTTGTGGCTGAAAATAGTGAATGTCTCAAAGAGTTTTATTTTCCTTTTACAAAATGGAAAAGCATTAGACTCAAGCATCCACTTTTACAAAGCAAAACTGTGTGCTCAGAGTTCCCATGTTTGCATGTTGCACTGTTGCAAATCCCTTTAGTTAATAACTGGAATTGGTCTTTGTCTGCAATATCCAGCCCAACACAATGGAGTGTAAACATAAACCTAAACATTTTTCTTATGAAGCACCTAATCCCCTGCATTAAATCTAGGCTTATAAAAAAATACAATAAAGCTATTTTTCCCCTTTTCCTGAATTCTTTGTTATGTTTTAAGACATCATATGTGTGTGAAGTTTGATTTAGACAGTTTGCGTATATACTATTCTGCATACTGAGAAAAAAAACCCTGCATAACTGCATAATACTGAAAGTACATAGAAAAGTTATTTCATATGCAGACATGCTTTACAACCTTATACTATTATACTGCAGTGCCCTATGACAGCATTTTATTTATTTTATTTATTTATTTATTTTATTTTATTTTTTACAGTGTATGACTCACCAAATACTGTATACGGGATACTAAACTACATACAAAGCACTGATCAGCAATCTAATAAATTGCATAGAGTAACAGAAAAAACAATGAGAAATAAAGTTTTAAAAACAGCATGTTTTACACATAATGAAATGAAGTGAGATAATATGCTTCTTTATATTTATCAGAGCTCTAAAGATCCAGGTTAGTGGTGCCATAGCTGGCTTGCTTCACAATCTCACATTCAGACGTGCAGAGTGGTACCAAATGTCACGGTAAATTTTCTAGACACATTAACATTTATTTTATAAACTGAATCAAACAATATTGAGAAATTGTATACTGACTAAAAATCTTTTTTTGAGGCTTTCCAGGCTGTTCTATAGTTGTAATTTCTATGGGGAAAAATATTTACAGATACAAACACTCCAGAGGGGGTGATCTTCAACACATTCCTGGCCACTGGCACGATTGTTGCTGCAGTGACTGGACCTTTCATTAAGCAAAGAGGATCCATAAGGTCTCTCAAATTAAACCCAGTTATGGTGGGATTTATTCCATATCATGCTATTTCTTCCTGTTTTGATAATTTTTGTATTTTGGTGGTAAATGGATACCGTGATAATAACATACAAGCCAGTGTCCCACATCTGAAACTGACTGGAAAACACATTTATAAGGCTGGGGAAATTCAAGTATAAATGGCTGTAACAGATATTTGCACTCTTTTCCCATTATCTTATGCATTTCTACTGGCTTCTGTTCACATGGAAACCTAAAACCTTTTTTGGGTGGTGCCAGTATGATTATTGGGGGGTGGTTTACTTCTCAGTCCCAGGGGACAGGGCTGTAGAGCTGACACTGATGTCTTGCTCAGATGGGGCCTCAGCTGCTACTCTCTGCCCTCCATCAAACCCTAATGGCTTTATTTAAAATTCAAAGGTCACATGCTTTGCAATATGACTCTGGCTGAGTGGCTTGAAGCAAAAGAAGACAACTGCACAGATCTTCTGGTCAGAACATTTGAATCAGTAGTCTCAGTGTCAGTGAGTGACTGATTACATCCTAAAATGACCGAAAACAAGTGTGTGAAAAGTGGCCAGGCTTCCTTGGTGGCTGTTTCAAGAATAAATGTGCACGAACAGCACTAGAATGAACAAATAGTTGATCAAAAATTTCAGTATTATACGGGATTTTAAATTCAAACGGGGGTTTCATCAGTGAAGTTTCTAAAAATGCTTGTCATTACCTTTAGCTCTTTTACTGTGACCAGAAGTGATGATTAAAAGCAAAATCTTACATGGAATCATTTCTAGAAACATTAAAAAAATATCTACAAAAAGCCTTTGAGTGATATAATAGCACATTACATAGTTAGGTGTTGGTATTTTTTATATATTTTTCTAACTTATTGGGAAGAATATTTAAAAAAGGGCAGAGACAAATCCCAGAGTTAAGGAAATTTTGTTTTTATCACATTATTATTATTAATATTATTACATCTTTGTTTGTATTTTTGCAATCTGAAGTATTTTAATTTCAAAGAGTAAAGGAAAACCCATCATTACAGTATAAACAACACCTTAGCTGTTTTACAAAGGAGCACTTTTATAATATGATTGCTTACATTTCAAACATTTTCTGGACAATTTATGTAATGAAAGGAAAACCACAATTTTAACAATGTCTGCTTAAGGTTTAATTTAGCCATAGAGTTCCAGTAGTGCATGTTTGCTCACAGCATTGGAATCTGGGGAAAACAGGCATTACAAATATTTATTATAATTAATTTTAGTTGCTTAAATAAACAAAACATCTGCACTGCAAAGGTGCATATATGGACATATATAATGTATATAATACATAATACATAAACAACTTCTTCCTTGATTTGCATTTTAAAAATGTTGCATGTCTTGTTGATGCAGAAAAGGCCTGATAGACCTAAAAACTACTTTTGTAATACAAGAATGTATTTGTCTGTTTGTTTGTTTCTGATCACTGTGCAGTACAATGTACAATTTAATTATACAGTTCTTATATTCATTAAAGTTACTTTGAAATCATACTTTTGTTCTTTCTGTGGTGAATATATCTGATTACAGATGAATCCTACTTTTCACAGCACTGCGTTACTTCAGTAAAAGAAATTTGCTCCTTTCATATTTAAATGACCCTCACATGTATTTCTGAACACAGCACAAAACCACACTCTAGTAAACCATAGTTTCCGCTCTGCAATAATTATTGCCAGTACAAATAACAAATCAAAAAGCTTTCACAAATAACTAGATAGGTGCCAAACACACACACACACACACACACACACACACACACACACACATATATATATATATATATATATATATATATATATACAGCTCCGGAAAAAATTAAGAGACCACTGCAAAATGATCAGTTTCTCTGATTTTGCTATTTATAGGTATATGTTTGAGTAAAATGAACGTGTTTGTTTTATTCTATAAACTACTGACAACATAACTCCCAAATTCTAAATACAAATATTTTCATTTAGAGCATTTATTTGCAGAAAATGAAAAATAGTCAAAATACCAAAAAAG
>VUQI01014938.1:2186-25573 GCA_015106735.1 Paratilapia polleni
CCCCCGCGCCCCCCCCCCCCCCCCCCCAAAAAAAAAACACAAAACAACAAAAAAAACCAAAAACAACACACCAGCAAGAAACTGCCTAACAGACGACACGCCCTTAATCATGGATGCAGAGACTTTTTTTTGTTGTTGTTGTTTTTGGGGTTTTTTTTGTTTGTTTTTTTTGGAAGACTTGAAAACCCTGCTGCCTGATTGTGTTTGTGTTCGGGTGTGCAGACAAGCAGCTCATCCTCTACAACTCTGTTCACATACTGCATCTCTATTTTCAAAGATATTTACATTTGTGGCCTCACCATGTGGTCTGCAACTAATTAACAGAGAGCCAATAAACTATTGCAGTGTATAACAGTGTCAGCACTTTGATTATGCTGCCAGATGAAGGTGACAAATTAAAGGAAAAACCTGACCCCTCCACAGTGAGGGAGTTATTCATTGGAGTGCATTTTGCTGCCATAGTTTGGGTCCACCATTTGAACTGTCAAATAAGTCCAAAGTACTTATAGTCATGTGAAAAAGTCTGAAGTCCTGTGAAAAATGAAGCATACCCCATGACTTAATAGCTTATAGAACCACCTTTAGCAGCAATAACTTGAAGTAGTCATTTTCTGTATGACTTTATCAGTATCTCACATTGGTGTGGAGGAAGTATGGCCCATTTTACAACATTGCCTCAGTTCATTGAGGTTTGCAGGCATTTGTTTATGCACAGCTCTCTTAAGGTCCCACTACAGCATTTCAACTGGATTGAGGTCTGGACTTTGACTGACCCACTGCAACACCTCGATTCTTTTCTTTGAGCCACCCTGTTGTTGATTTGCTGTTGCCCTTGGGATCAGTGTCCTGTTGCATGACCCAATTTCAGCCATTTTAGCTCTCGGACAGATGTCCTCACATTTGAATCTGGAATACTTTGGTATACAGAGGAGTTCATGGTCAACTCAATGACTTCAAGGTGCCCAGGTTCTGTGATTGCAAAACATGCCCAAATCGTCACCCTTCAGTCCTTAACAGTTGGTATGAGGCTTTTGTGCTGATATGCTGTGTTTATTTTTGCCAAACATGGCACTGCACATCATTGCCGAACATCTCCACTTTGGTCTTGTCTGTCCAAGGACACTGGCCCTCATTTACTAACAGTGCATACTCACAAATCTGTGTGTAAATCGTGTGTGAACGTTTCACGCACAAATCAGTGATTTATCAATATTTTCGTATTTGAATTTGTTCATACTTTACGAACAAATTTAGAAGTCCCTCTGACCATGCGTATGAGCAAATGAATGCCTGGCTGCTTTTAAAATGACAACTACTACTACTACTAAAAATAATAATAATAATTTTTATTATTATTATTATTTTTATTTATATTATTATTATTTCTTTTGATCATTATTTACAGTTTTTCAAAACACTATAAGCCACAAATTGCTGAGAACTGTTTTTTAGATTCAAATGTCAAATACTTTTCCAAGATTTTTTTATTTTTTTATTTTTTTTTTGAAAAGTCCATCCACCCACTTCCAACATATTTTTTTGCACTTTGAAGTCTGAGGCAATGTTTGAACATGAATATCTCAAAAACTATTAAAGATAAAAGCCTGAAATTTTCACAGTTTTTTTTACCATCAAAATGAATCAGGATCTGTAATTTGGGACAGATACACTATATTGCCAAAAGTATTCGCTCGTCTGCCTTCACGCGTATATGAACTTGAGTGACATCCTATTCTTAATCCAATATGGTTTAATATGATGTCGGCCCACCCTTTGCAGCTATAACAGCTTCAACTCTTCTGGGAAGCCTTTCCACAAGGTTTAGGGTTGTGTTTATAATATAATCTGAAGGCTACATGAAGTTTGGAGGTCTGTAGCTATTGACTCTGCAGAAAGTTGGCAACCTCTGCGCACTATGCACCTCAGCATCTGCTGACCCTGCTCTGTGATTTTATGTGGCCTACCACTTCGTGGCTGAGTTGCTGTCATTCCCAGTTGCTTCCACTTTGTTATAATACCACTAACAGTTGACTCTGGAATATTTAGTAGGGAGGAAATTTCACGACTGGACTTATTGCACAGGTGGCATCCTATTACAGTACCACGCTGGAATTCACTGAGCTCCTGAGAGTGACCCATTCTTTCACAAATGTTTGTAGAAGCAGTCTGCATGCCTAGGTGCTTGATTTTATACACCTGTGGCCATGGAAGAGATTGGAACACCTGAATACAATGACTTGGATGGGTGAGTGAATACTTTTGGCAATATAGTGTATATCAAAGAATGTCTGAGTATTGGCTAGTTAAAATATTTAAAAAAAATTCAAGCAGTCCTGTAAAGTCCTATATTTGAGCACACACTAATAAAAAAACTTCACATTGCAAAAGACAACTAGTGACAATTTCTGAATAGTGTATAATTATATTTCACAATAATGCAAAAATAAAACACAATTCTTTTTAGCATGGAATTCTTAGTCACAAAAATGAAGGAAGTGCTATTTTCTTTAACTTTCATGCTGGATTGAGCAAATATGACAAGTTGTACCACAAAAACAAAAATATCAGTAGATTGTCTTATCCAAATAGATCAAAATTCTGGAGTTTCCAGATGGTACTCTAATTATAACTCAGAAAAATATTTTTTAAATACGTTCTTATTTTTCATTTTCAAGACCTACTCTACCTACTGTTCGAGACCTACAGCCCTGGAGCAGTCTTATAATTAAGGTAAAGCTTAAACTATACTAAGAGGGCATTAAAAACTAAGTACAAGAGTAATAAAAAAGGATTAGTAGCTCATTTCACATGAGTTGTCTTGCAAGACCAAGTTGGCGTAATGGGTAGTCTGTTACAAGATGCTAACCCGAAACCCCTAATCCTAACCCCTAACCCAGCCCTAACCCTAATGCCACGACTGCTGCAGACAAACGGGGATCAGGCGATGGGCATGCTGACTGCCAGAATGAATGAATGATGAAAGAATTGTAATACACATATGAAAATGCTACATTGTTGCATTTTTAATACCTCCTTATTTATTTATTTTTTCATATTTTATCAAGCCAATACTCAGACATTCTTTGATGTATCTGTCCCAAATTACAGATCCTGATTCATTTTGATGGTAAGGAAGACAAGTGAAAATGTCAGGCTTTAATCTTTAACAGTTTTTGAGATATTCATGTTCAAACATTGCCTTCAATGTACTAGAAACAGGTCTGAAAGTGGGTGGACGGACCATTTTTCGAAAAAAAAATATATCTAGACAAGTATTTGATATATGAAGCTAAAATTTCACAGCTATCATTATATATATCCAAACTTTGGACCATTAAATGTTTATGCAAACCAGAAATGGTTGAGCAGAAAATGTTCTAAAAATTTGATGATGAGATGGAATGCCCCAGGTTTTGAAAATGAAAAATATACACCTATTTAAATTTGTTTTTTTTCTGAGTTATACTGTAATTATAACTTTGTTGTATTTGGATAGGACAATCTACTAATATTTTAGTTTTTGTGGTACAACTTGTCATATTTGCTCAATCCAGCATGGATTGAATGATTGAATGAAAATAGTATTTTCTTCATTTTTGTGACTATATCTTGAAAAGTATTTGATATATGAAGCTAAAATTTCACAGCAGTCATTATGTTTCGAAACTTTGGACCGTAAACTTTTTAGACAAATCGGAGTTGGTTGAGCAGAAAATGTTCAAAAAATTAGTTGATTTGTAATGGAATGACCCAGTTACCTTTCATTAAAAATGACTTCTATCATTGCAGGATGTCATCACTTACAGTCTAATTTCTTGGCACTATCCCACGGGTGCTGGAGAATCTGGATTTTTTTTTTTCTTTTTTCTTCTTCCTTCTTTCCCTTGTCATTGCAATGAGCAATGACAAGGGAAAGAAGTCTCATCTCAGGCTGACAGATCACGTGCTCCTTGTCCTCCACCTGTTTTCTTTTTTTTTTTGTGTAGTCTGTTAGTCTTTTTTCATATCAAATTTGATTACAAATGTTTTTTTGTTTTTTGTTTTTTTACTTGAGCCACAGTGAGTGTCTCAGGGGAAACGATATTCAGCCCCAGCATCACCTTTTATATATTTATTTTTTTAAACTGTCACCACTCTTGTGGAAACACTTTAGAAAGCTGCCCCATTTCTGGCTCCCTCCTCGAACCTCAGACACTGTTACTTAAGTTTCTCCAGTCGGATTTTCTCCTTCTTTTTTGTCTTAGCAGTGCGGGCTTCTCTCTTACAAGATCATCACCGCTCTCTTCACTTCACGTCCAGGTAAACTTACTTCCTTATATAACAAAATGTGGTGTGGCTGTATGAAGATAGTATGCAGATTGCAGGCAGCGAGCATGGGGCTGGTTGAGTCTGATTTACTAACATACGCACAGCGGTAAGAACAAAATTGGCCAGAGCTCACATGTCATAAATCTGACAGTGATTTTACATGCCAACTAATTTTTTTGATCAGGGTAAGAACGTTTTCACGCAAATATTAGTAAATGAGGGCCATTGTTCCAGAAGTCTCATGGTTTGTTCAGATGCAACTTTGCAAACCTAAGCCATGCTGCCATGTTTTTTTTTTTTTTTCGGAGAGAAGAGGCTTTCTCCTGGCAACCCTTCCAAGCAATACTTGTTCAGTCTTTTTCTAATTGTACTTTAAATGAACTTTAACATTTAACATGCTAACTGGATCTTGTAGAGCCTGAGATGTACAGTGGATATAAAAAGTGTACACACTCCTGTTAAAATGCCAGGTTTTTGTGATGTTAAAAAAAAAAAAAAAAAAAAAAAAAAAAAAAAAAAATTTTTAAAGGAAAAAAAAAAAAAAAAAAAAAAAAAAAAAAAAAAAAAATCATAAATTTGATTTCTGTGTTGGCATTTCTTACACTGGACACCAAACAATGAAGAGTTACATAATATATAAAAGGTTTGGTTTAATATTATTCAAGAGACAAGCATCCATTTAATATCACGTCATTAAGCTCAGGTTCCTCATAAATCTCATTACATCCTCTGCGGGTAAAGGAAAAGTTCAACATTTTGTGAGATAATGTAATTTACTTTGCTGAGAGTTAAACAGGAAGACTTTCCTTTTATCTTAGCTTAGCATAGAGATTGGAAAAGAAAGAAAGAGAAATAAAAGAGAAAAAGCTTGCTTAGCTACATCTAAATCCCCGTAGCAATACCTCTAAAACTCTCAAACTTACATGTAGACCAAGACCCAACTAGTCTTGTCATGTCAATTGGCATGAATTACAGACGTCTAGCTCCCCTTTCTCTGTGAAAACCAGTTTTGTAGTGAAAGCTATTAGTTTAATTATAGATAGAAAACAATACATTTGTAGGTTTTGAAAGTTGGTTTCCCTCTCATTTACTCCACACTGCTTACCATTTCCTAACTCCTATACTTTGCAAACTATAAACAAAGGATGTGTGGGAACACTGTTATTTACTTCAACCACTCAGTTAAATGAAACTAATTATTGCTGTAACCAGACTACATTTTATTAGCTCTTTTATCTCACCATTAAATCTTGTGCTTCACTGCAGCTGCTATATTATTACGGGGCAGCTGCGTTACCTAATACGTCTTCATGGAGGCAGGAAGTCTGCACATTAAAATCATTGTAACTCACTTAATTTACAACCATTTTTCAAGTACTTTTGTTTTTTTGTTTTTTTACTTCTGATAGAACTTTCTTATTTCTCATGAGCCCCCTCTGACTGGTTGCTGGACCCCCCTGGAAATGCCCCTGACTGGCTGTAGCATCTTTAGAGTACAAACATGAGAATGTATGAATCTATATTCTACTCTTGGCATGAAAGTAAGCTGTAGCTGGACCATGATAAGTAAGCTGTTACCACAATGTGTGCCTCACTACAGCAAACCTGCACAAAAACCTTCAAATACTATAATTATTAGCAGAGTCTGATATTTCATAATGATTTTTGAGTTTACATTAAATAAATAACACACATACACGCACTCTTTAAGAAAATGTCTTTCATTTGGTTTAAAAACAACAAAACAAAAAAAACTTACATTGTGTACAAAATTACATGACATGACAAGAAAATTTACATCACAAACTTGACTTTTTGGTAATTTTCTTTTAGGATTAAACACAGTAAAAATCACATGAAACTGTGGATCCCAGTGTAGCCCACTACAGCACAGTGCTAGATTTACTATTTACCATTTCATATAATATTTATGTGGTAAAATCAACATAAACACAGTTATTCATGTCAGTCAAATTAACAGGTGGAGCACCATTGGCCTGGTATCTGTATAGAAATGTATGTATGTATGTATGTATGTCGAGCTTTGTTTTATAGTTTAAAAAAACACAACAATAACTTATGTCAACATACGGTTTGTATGTCATTTTAGCATTCTTAATCAGCTCTTAGTGTTACAAAACTAGATACAATCACACATACAAGAGGAAGTTTAAAGTGCAAACTTTAAATAAAGGTTAAAGTGACGGCTTGAATTTCTTAAAAAAACACCTTCATCTAATCCTACTTCATGAATAAAGAGTATTTTGTTTCTTGACCTTTAGTAGTGTTCCCTTCTTTATTTTTAGCTTAAAGGAAAATTCCAACATGTCTGAGTGAAGACATCTGTTTCAGAGTCAAAACTCCTCCACGCCGTTTCATCTTTCACCGTCTCACTCACTGATTTATCTTCAACACACCCTCATTCAACCCTTAAAGGAGTGTGCAACGCTTTTGGAAAATACACAAATTTGCTTTCTTGCTGAGAATTAAACAAGAAGGTCAATATCAGTATCAGGTTAGCATGCGATTAGCTTAGCTTAGCTTAGCATAAAGTGTGGAAACGGGGGAAACAGCTAGCCTAGCTCTAAAGCTCATCAGTTAACACTAATTAACATGCTGCTGTTTAATGCATACAAAAAGCTGAGATATGCAATAAGTTAGGGGCATATTTTATTCCTCTAGACAGATCCAGACAAGGGTTTTGCTCTCTAAATAGTGCTGCGGGGATGACAGATTTTTTTTGTAGGCTAAACCAGATGTTAGCATCACCTGCGCTCCCTCGACTAAAAAGCAATGGATTTCTCCTCAGGCTTTTAGATTAACATGGAAATGAGCTCTGTGGGAAGTAACGTTCATGTTAATTACATTTTGTTTACCAAGGTAATCACCACAAATTTTTTAATTTCTAAGAGCAACGCTAGTTTTTAAACAAACTACACCACGTTGACACGACTTCAGCGCCACCACCACGGAGCTCCCATGTTCGTTGTGGTAATGTGGAATTTCCCCAACAACCTCTGCAGTTTCTTTTAGCCTCTTATCAGCAAATGCCTCCTCTGGGACAAGTAAATAGCAAGTGGGGTATTTGCTTGTTTTAACCACAGATCTTTTTTTCGGGCATCTAACTAAAAAAATCTTTTAAAAAAGCCATCTGATTCAAGATGAGAAAACAGGAAGTGCAAAAATGCAGCCTTATTTCCTTGATTTATTAATTTCTGTGGCACTCTGTAGCTAATTTTCCCCAACATGACAAATGTACAGGGTATAAATTTTTATGTAACTTCAAACTTTTATGTAACTTCAAAGCAAAGGAGTGGTCGTCTTGTTCAGTGTTTGGTTTCTCTGGCAAGTATATTTTTTTAAGCCTGTTTTTGATACCCAAAGTTAGCTTCCCTTTTACAACAAGCTAGTTAGCCAGTACTAGCATTATCTAGACAAAGGGTGACAGCCAAAATGCCAAAGTCCAGGCTTCAAAACGCAAGTCCACAAACCAATGGGTGATGTAACAGTGGCTTGGTTCATCTTTTATATCTTACCAATATTATTTTTCTCTAACTTTCAAATTTAAATCAAAAGAGTGTATTTTCCAAAATGTCAAACACTTACGTTAAAATGTTTTATTGATGCATTTCAGTCATGTTTGTTGATGCTACTGTTCTGTGGAAGTGTTTTAGTGTTAATTCTTCATTTTACATTCAGTAAGATAATGTGTGCCTCATGACTCTGCAACTGCTTTAGCCATAAAGTTGTGTTTAGACAGAAAGCAAAGCAAATTTTCACTTTGTGTAGTTCAAGCAGGCACCGCTGTTTAAACATCCAATGCATCAGCTGTATTTAGGAATTTAGCAAGCATTAGGCGTACGCTTTTGTTATTTCCATCTGGCTCTGTGCAGTTTTTACTCATCATCAAGTCACTGGAAAAGCACAATTGTTTTCCTTAATTCCCGTCACCACTGGCAAATTCAGATTTGTAATTTTCACTTGACTTTGTATTAATCAAACTGCCTTGTGTTCTGTCTGAGCACACAATAAGCCCCAAATACCAAAAGCTGTAAGAAAGAGACTCTTAAAAGTCAGTTTTCAAAGTCCAAACTCCTCTTTAAAAATAAAAGATAAAACACATTTTCTTCAAAAAGTTCTTGTTTAAATAGTTTGCCTTATTTGACTTATTCTCCTTCATTTGGAAGATACTGAGGAGCGTTTGCTTGATTGACAAGCGTCCCAGCCATCAGTGGTAGCGTTTTGTAGTGGTAAACCAAAGCCTCAGGCTGTCCCTTCAAAAGACTTTGGTTGGCACCACAGACGTTACATTCACATTTTCAGCTGTCTCTGACTGAAACCTTCAGTTGTTTCATAAATTCCTTCATGGCCTTGCGTGTGCAACCTTCATTCACATTATGCCCTAAAACTTCTGTTGCGCTTCCGCTTCCTTGAGTGGCAACATCTAACCAGTAGCCCAAATATGATTATTACAACTACAATTGCCACTATAACTACAATAATATAGTTTGGGACATCTGGTCCATGGCACATTGCCGGGGTCACCTTCTTGATGCTGACCGGCTCTGAGTATTCCTCATGAACGCAGGTCACAGTCTCGATGTCGGGAATGACCACGGCGGATTGTTGCACAATGTTGATGAATCTGAGGTTGCTGCAGCAGCTCAGAGGGTTGGAGCCCATGTAGAGGGTCTTTAGAGAGTGCTTCAGAGCAAGAATGGTGCTGTACTCCAAGGTGACCAGGTTGTTGTTCTGTAGGTTTAGAGACTCAATGGACGACTCTTTGCTCCACATTGGCAGAGTGGTTAACTGGTTGGTGGACAGGTCTACGTATTTGAGACGCTTCAGTAAGGACAGGTCTGTTTTTAGAATGGAAATTTTGTTTTTCCTCAGGAGAAGATGAACCAGGGAATGCTCTAGACCAGAGAGAGAGTCTTCGTCCATGTCCAAGCCTGGATTCAGGGACAGGTCCAGCACCTTCAAAGGGGTGCTGGCAAACGTGTTTGCAGGCAGACTTCTCAGATTGTTTTCAGAGAGGTACAAGGCCTCTAATTTTGGAATAGAATAAAAGGACACACAACTGGGAGGATCCTTGTGGTTTTGGTCCATCAGTGTTGGCTCGTGCTGGTTCTGCTCAGAGCCACAGACTTTCAGATTGTTCTGCTGGAGATGCAGGTATTTGATACTGGGGAGTCTCTGAAATATTTGATGGTCCAGGGTTGTGAGGTCGTTTCCTTGTAAGAAGAGCTCTTCCACCGATTGCAGAGTGTTTTCTCCAAATGTCAGACTCTGCAGTGAATTATAGCTCAAATTGATAATCTTAACTCTCTGTAGAAGGCCTTCATTAGTAATAGAAAATGAGGTAATGCAGTTATTACTCACATTTAGGACCTCCAGTGATCCCATACTGGAAAAATACCCCTCAGGTATGCTTTTGAGTTGATTGTAACTCATGTCCAAGTATCTGAGGTAATTAAAAGTTATGTTTCCTATGGAGCTGATGTTGTGGATTTGGTTTTTTGAAATGTCCAGATATTTAAGGTAGTTGTTTCTTGGGAGAAGGGGAAAGAAGGACATTTTGTTTTGACTCAGATCAAAAGTGAGAAGTTTATAAGGAGTATCTGATTGTGTGCTTTGGAAAAACTCCAAGCTGTTTTGGCTGAGATTAAGCACTTGTAATTTGTCAAGATTGAAGTCGTCAATGCACCTTATTGAATTCTTGGACAAATCAAGTTCGGTCAAATGAGATAAAATGTCAAAAGCTCCAGCTTCAATCTTCAAGATGACGTTATTGTGAAGGCTGATTTTCCTCAAAGACAAGGATCCACTGAAGGTATTTTTTGCTATTTCGGTGATGCTATTGCTGTTCAGAGAAAGGCTCACAAGCTTGGGAGAATCAGCCAGGAAATAGTCTGACATCCCTGTGTACAGCCCGTTGTTTGAAAGATCCAGTGTCTCTACAGCTTTCAGAGGTCCAATGTTTATTTTGGAGAGGGCAAAAACATTCAGATGATTCCTGGAGAGATCCAGGACTTTCAGATCAGTCATGTTTTCAAAGAGCCTCGGCTGGATGAAGTAGATCTTATTAGAGTGAAGATCCAGATGTCGGAAGTCGGTGTGGTACGCTAGAGTTTCCTGGGTGAGATTCTGCACCTGGTTTCGTGAAAGGTCCAGCATTTGGACGTCATGAGGAAGGTTGACTGGTGCACTTCTAAGGCTCAGATCGCTGCAAAACACATCCATCTGGACCTACGAACAAAGACAAACACACAAGCCTGATTATGTCGGCATACAGCCAGGTTGCCTGACCATGACACAACACAGACCAAATGTGGATGTGGAGGGTCGATTTATGGGTCAGTGTATCTGGGCCTAAAGCACGTTCTTGGCAGCAAGACAATCTGATTGTTTGTCTTTGAATTGATTAAAAAAGCTAACCAAAAGAAAAAGAAAAAAAAAGTTCTTACACCAAGAAGAAAATACACCTCACACCTTTATGACAGTCGCCCCCCCCAATAGAGTCAGATGTTTGAGGTATTAAGTGCAGTTTATAACTGAAGCCATATGGCCATGAGACCCCCGTGTCCAAAAACAGCTCATAAAACTGTCTCCTTCCCTGCTTTCTCTCTGAGGCAGAGTACATTCCGCTTCTTGGCATATTTGTGGTATCGCGAAAGGGGCATTCCTTGTTGCTTACAAGCTGTCTGTAAACAAACAAGAACTCGATGGCAGAACATCTTGTATCTGCTGAGGAACAAATCAGGCGCACTTTAAGGAAAGTTTTTCATTATAAACATATTTTCTGTGTGACTTTGTCACAGTGATATCTCCACTGCTCGTGTGGCCTGCAACTGCTTACTGTCATGTGAAGTCAGGCAATCTCTAATCAAGACTTTATGAGCATAATATCTGATTCATGCGTGAGGTGGTTTACTTCACATTTAGTCAGCATAACAGTGTAGTAAAACATGACTAATTGTTCAATTATTGGGAACCAAGGGGAGAAACTGCCAAAGTGGAGCATAACTGACTGAGGCTACACTCGACATTAAAATCCTTGTTTCATGTGAAACTATTTTGTAAAGCTCAGGCAAAGGTAATACGAGGTAATAAGTAATAAGTAATTTCCAAACTTCATTGTTACTTGTTTTTTATGACACCCCTTCAAATCTGACCATCGCTTGCTCTAACTGATGCCCACCTATAACTTTGTCATTGGTCCCAGCTGCCACATACAGTTTTAACACATGCTGGTTTTGGTCTTTATTCCTTATAAGTTATTTGAAACTTGAGTTTATGTAAAATGTTGCTGCATCTTTTATTTGGTTACTACAATTGCACAGTTAGAAAACTAGAATACATTGTACTTGTGGTTGGAGTTTAAGGCACTGGCCATAAAGTGCAAACATCCCCAATTTGAGCCTGGTTAGTGATCTTTGTTTTATTGTCTGTGAGTGGTTTATTTAATGGCTCAGTTAGAAACAATGCAGAGATGACAGTAAACAAGAGTGAGAGTGAGAGTGAGAGCGTTTGGTGCAACAAATGTCACCAAACTGGACACAATCAGCTTAACCGTTAAACCAAGGGGGTGCCCTCACAGTTTCATGCCATTTCCCATCTCTCTATCCCCTCATTTTTGGTCATCTCACTACTTTCAGTTCTCCTATAAATACATACTGTAACATCACCAAAAGATGCTTTCAAGAAACACTTGAACATTGGAAGATACCTATCTGGTTTCGCCAAGTCAGACTGAGAGCACTGCATAATGCTTTTTAATCAGAACAAGCATATATGGCCGTCCAGGCACGGGGATTTTTTTCCCCATTCTCTTTTTTTTCTTACTGTTAATTAACAGCTGATTTGCTAACAAGAGTGTATCTTATGCCTCTGTGCCACAGATCTCCACTGTTGTCCAAAAACTATAAACACATTCATTATCTCAATCCCAGGGTTTAAAATAATGCTGGTTTGTCAAAGCTGCTGGTGTGTCTCGTGTTTTGTTGGCTGTGTATGGCACTCGTCATTTTCCGTGGTGAGGGTTTACTGTTGTTGAAGGGTGTATTGTAACCCAAACCACAATGTTTTCCTAATCCTAATCAAGGAGTTTTCAGTGCCTAAACCCAACTGGCAGGAGGATGTAGTGTGGTTGAGCAGGTGACTCTCTGAAGCCTTTACTGCAGCGGCTTGGGTTTGAGACTGCCCCAGACCATTTGCTATGTGTCACTCACCCTCTCTCACCATGTTCCAGCCTACTCGTCATTGTCCTATCTAATAAAGACCTTAAATGCCCCCTCTGAGCGTAAGTAAACAGTGAGTAGGGGGGGGGATCCAGGATGAGAACCCTAGGTTTTGACAGTCCTCTCCAAGTTAAACTGCATAAATTGTTTGTGCGAGCTGTTACTACAATTTTTCCTCACGTTTTAAAGTAAAGTGACCTCTAGTGGCCATGTGAATAAGTGCATATATATATTAAACTGTGTATTGTAGTCCAAAGCATGACCTTTTTCTAACTCTAACCAAGTAGTACTGGTGCTTAAATGAACCAAACAGCCAGTGAAAACAATAGTAAACAACTAGTAAAAGCAACACTTAAAAGTGGTCCTAGTCTCCTGGTCTAAAGTTGGGTGTGTTTACCTCCTTTTAACAGTGGAAACACCCACATATATAGTTTCATAAATGCTTAGAAGGAACAAACGACTAATGTCATGGAGGACTCATTTATTCTAATTCCTACATACACCAACCAATGAAGCAAATATGTATTACTCCGCAGGCCAAAACAGGCCCTAATAAATGCAATATTTTCTGCTGTTTGAATAACATCTGCTAAAAGCTACACTGACCAGCTACCAGGAAATTACATAGCCTTTTAAATCTCTTGCACCAGCACATATTGTTGATTTTGGTCTTTTTATGTGATTTGTGGCAAAGTAAATATATATATATACATAACATACAATATACACTATCACCAGTTGTACACTTCATGATAGGCTTGAAAAACTGTGAAGCCATCCTTCGATTCGCCTCACCAGCAGTGTATTTATCCTACTTTAGAATTTTTTGACTTCATTCAAAAACACGATGAGGTGTGTGCTCTGAAAACCGTTCCGATTTCAACAGAGAAGTTCTCATTGATATTTGAATAATAATAGAAACAGTGACGACCACATCAGACGAAGGTGACGCACCTTTTAGTTTCACTATCAGGCTATTTTTAGAGCAAACAGCGCTGAGCCTGTTTCATTGCTGCTGATGGTGTTTCAGTGGGTCTAAAAGCACTATTAACACCTTTGACCATTACAGAGAACTGTGAAGTGATCCAACCTACAGCCACATCATGAAGGCTTTTTTCATGTAGGAAAAGAAAGTCCTGTAGCACACCAGATCCATATTCCTTTTTCCTATTTAATTACAACAATACCTGTGCATGACAAACTAAAAATAAAAGATTAAAAAGACATTGCAGCACTGTACATGATGACACATCTGGGTGACCTCTGTGCTACGAAAACACTATCAGTATGACTTCCAGTGAAGACAAACAACATTTCAGTGTCCAGTTATTAAAGCCTGAAAGTATGCTGGCAGCGCATTTAACCATCTAAAAGTAATAAACTAGCTCTATTCAGGTCTAAGATTGCAAATAATGATAAAATAAAACTGCCTGTAGTTGATGTGAATGAATGGCAAAAGCACACATCACAATTAAACAAATGTGAATTCAAAAATGCCATGAGAAATGGACAAAAGACTAGACATACATGTCTCTGTTTACTTACAACTTGGCAAGGAGGGAGTTGCCGGTGGGGATGCGCGGATGCCGCCACGCAGCTGACCAACAGCAGGAAGAGCAGCTGGAGGGTGGCCATGGTGCTGCAGCACAGACAGAGTTCAGATCACACAAGTGAGAAACACATGAATGCGGGAAGCATGCTGTAGGTGACTTGAAAAGGGAAGGAAGCAGGAAGACAGCCAAACGTAGTGTGTGACCTATGACGGTGCTTTTTATGTCCTGGGGCTTTCTGTTTGAATTTGAAGGCTTTTTTATTTTTTTTAAATAAAGGATGACTAAGCAAACAAAATGTTTCCATTAAATCTCTGTACTGTTATTTATAGGGTTATTGTTTAAAAAAAAAAAAGAGTGTTTCAGGCGAGTGAGTCATCTTTATCATGCATTGCATGTTTCCTGATAGGTTCAACAAAACAAAACAGTATATCACCTTATAGGGCAGACACAACGTGCCCTGTGGGATGATAAGCTGATATGGAAACTTAGGGGAAACAAAAGGTTTGCAGTTAAGGTTAAAAATGGCAAAAATCTGGTTTAAGTCATGAGTGACAAATATAAAGCCAGTGTGCTCTAATTCAATTCATCACAGTGCTCTCATGTGATGTTTGGGAGTGAATTCCCTGCCTGAACCAGTGAAGAACACACAAAAATCATTCATTTAGTGTTACAGAAACCTTAAAAAAAAAATAAATCAGCCATTTCCTCCTATTTAAGGCAGATCACAAAGCTGCGGGGCTTTGTGGAACGTCAAACAGACTTCAGGGTTTATCACACAGAAAAACATTTACATAAAACATTGCGGCTGTTCATCTGCAGCCGGAGAAGATCAACACTCTTGGACTTTAAGTGCTCCTATTCGAGTTTTTCCATTTTATGTCCCTCTATACTTCAATTCCACCACATTTCAGAGGGAAATTTTGCACTACTGCATCTATTAGCTGGCTACACTTGTTTAAAATATCCCACTAATACCATATAAGAAGTCCAATGTATTGTTTGGTCTAGCTGGGGCCCCTTGTCACATTTCAGATCCACCAAAGAAACATTTCCCCTCAAAACTCCTCACATGGTTTCACTTACATAAACATTCGAGGCCCTAAAGAAGCCATGACACATTATGTAATGTATTATATATAACATGATGTAGCCAATAAGGCACTTCATTAATGAACTCATGACCTTTCAGATTTAAGGTGCGACTCTTTGAAGGGGCCAGACCCCTAGTTTTAGAAACACTAGACTAACTACCTATAAAAGGAGATGGAAGTTTTGCTATTTCAAGTACATTTTGCAGGTGCTAGTAGTAGTAATAGTGCTGCAGTGGTAGACTGTACTGTGTAAAGATGATCCAGGAGGCTTTTATTTTGGCAGGATTACGTCTTATAAACTATTTTATGACTTGTTTTAAAAGATTCTGTTAAACAAAATAATATTTTAGTACCAAATCATTCAAATCCTGTTTACACATGGCACCATTTGTCGCTGAGAATAGAGCAAGGCAATCTTTTCCAGCCTTTTAACTGCTGATAACGCTTCTTGTTAAATTAGATATCTTTGCAAAAAGTACTGGAAGAACTATTTAGACCTGTTGCTTATGCAAACATTATTGTCTGAAATACTTTGCTGAGTTAGTAACTAGTAAAACATGTGCACTTTTTCTTATGTAAGAGTTTGAATGCAGGACTTTTACTTTGTACATCATTTTCTTACAGAATCTGAGTGTTCCTTCCACCTCTGGACCGCAACCAAGCTCACAACCTTCAACACGCACTCTCGTGCATTCCAAAGCCTCCAAAAACCATGCAAAACTTCAACAACAAATTCAAAGACTTCTTTTAAATCTGAACTTTACCTCACTTTCAGCTGATGACTAAAGCCTCCTGACCATGTTGATTTCACATCCTCACACACCCACACAGATCGATAACGCACAATCGAAAAGCTCCTCTCAGCTGACTCTTCCCTCCACATTGCACGGCGTCGGGCTGCTGTCCAGCCATCCTCACATCCTGTGAGAATATCCTGCATGGCTTGGCCTCTTTCCCCCCTCCCACTGTTCTTGGGGAAATGCCATATAAGGGGGTCGGGAAGTCCAGTGTTGTGCTCCACTTCAAGGAGACTCAACCCTGACATCTGCCCACCTCCAAAAATGCCATCTATTAATCCTAAAGTTGGATTTCTTGAGAAATAGTTTGGACGTTCTCACACACCAGTCTGCAGTTGGAATCTGAGGCATTTCAGTCTTAGCTCTCCATATACTTGTATGTTCTCTGAAATCTCTGAAAAGCAGCCTTTTATGGGTATGTTTTTTGAGAAGAGAGACGGTTTTGATGCTTCATATCTCCACCCAGACAGAAGAAAACGTCAGCAGCCATTATTGATAGATTTAGAAAATATATTCACCCCTCAGAGACGTGTGGGTGTGTTGAAAAATCACACATCCTTTTCATGACTGTGGGAGTAAGTCAGACTTGTCATGTGGCTTTTCTCTGGTTCGCCATACTGTAAACAAACATCATTATAATTATAATGAATAAGACCAGTTTATACATACAGACAATTCGTTTTAAATGACTGTACAAATGTCTGCATGTCTAGACTGGCTGGAAAAAAGAATGAGTAAAACTTTCGCCCCCATCTGTAGTGTCTGCAGTAAGTGCTCCTGAGCAGAGGGTTAAACCTCTGACTGCATCAGTGGAGGTTTTCAGTGACAGACTGTACTACGTATGAAGCAGAAGTACGATTTGAAACTAATAAAATCCACTTTTGTGAACTACGGTCTGTTTTTAAATGCAGTTAACAAACTGATTCATACTTTACTACTTCTGATATTCAGCTGGCTGCTTCCCTGTGGAACCATGTCTGAAAGATCAAATATCAACTGTGATGCTGCATTTTCCAGATAATTCAGTGGGTTTTAAAGACTCCGTCCAATTAAAGTTGAGTGTTTAAACTATATGGTGGCTAGATGTGTGGTCAGTGCCACGACTAAGCATTTTTGCCTTGGTATTGCAGTGTACCAATGACAGTCTCAAAAACACAGTTTTATACAGTTTGGTCCTCCCTCCATCCATTTTCTTAACCAGGTTTGTAGGGGATTAGCTGGGCTGGCGCCTGTCCCAGCTGTCATTGGATGACAGGCTGGATACACCTGGAACGGGCTGCCAGTCCACCGGACAGCTAACCCAGAACGACAGACAACCATTTAGACGCACAGCTATAGCCAATTTAGAATCTCCAGTTAACCTAACATGGATATCTTTGCACTGTGGGAGGAAGCTGGAAACAACCCACCCTTCCAGTAGGAACCGGAAGAACATGCAGGCTCCACAGGGTGGATTTGAACCGAGGACCTTCCTGCTATGAGGATATCATGATCAGCTGATTTTCTTTTTTAATCTATTATATACAACATTGTTTCTACAGTTCACAGCCTCCATTTCACAAGTGTTAAAATCTGACTATATTAAAGAATTATTTTGACATTTAAGGAATCATGGCTAGAAGATGAGCCTGGTATCAAAATGTAAGTCAAAAGAAAACGTTTCAGATGGTATAACTTGTTTTGACCAGCCACCTATCCCGCATGGTGACATGACCATTTAAAGTTTGCCCAAAATGCCCTTTTTGAATGATCAAAAAACAGATCAAACGTCCAGCGTACCGATGCTTGTTTCTATTCCTCTACTTCGTAGACATGGTGCAGTTTTGTTACTGAAACTATGACATAACTCATGATACTGACTGTAGAAAAAAACCTATGAACAAAAACTAGATTTTGACTTTAGATTGTGATACTTGGAGTGGGTGTAAAATTCATTTGGTTGCAGAGCTGAAATGGTTTATTCTGCCCTGAAAATTTCATGTGGATATTTCCTGTACTTATCAAGTTAGGACGGATCAAATATGCTGGAAAAATAACGTGACTTAAAAAGTGCCAAAAAAGTTCGACCCACTCCTATCTGGAGGTACCTGGAGGACCTGAAATTTAGAAAATCGTTATACTGTGAAGGTAAAAATTTGGAAGGCTTCATTAAATATACTAAAGTTACTGTAGAAGGAAAAACAGCCAAATCTAACCAAGGCAGGATTTCATATGTACCGAACCAAACATAGTCGTGTTTGATGTCAGCTCAGTGTGAGAGTCTCTAGCTGCTCTCCTCAGCTCTCTGAGCTTTGTGGGGCTCTCTTTTGATGACCCCTGCCCTTTAGTCTCAACCTTTCCTTACATGTGTTTCAGGTACTTGGTAACAGGTAACACCTGGGCCCTGTGCTGCCAGACTAAAAGAAGCTGTTGCTGGCACCTCATGTCCCCATTGCTCTTCTGCCTGCCTGCCTGCCTGCCTGCCATCACGCTGTGTGTCCTCTTAGTTTCTCCTTAGCACCTTCATGATGTTTTTTGCACCTTAAAACACTCACAGACATCCCCACATGCTTATTCTGCCACCACTGATCACCCTTTATTTATTCTACCACGCCACAAAAAAACAAACAAAAACAAAAAAAAAAACACAAAACACCCTTTTTGTCATGCCCTTATGAGCCAGGTTGCAACACTCTGAAATAGCGGAGACAAATTAATAAATAACAGCCTAGGACAGCCATTCACAAAATTTTAAAATCTGACAGTCTTCTGCAGCCCGCCCAAACCTTTAATTCCAACTCTGAGCATCAAACAAGTCTAAGATGAAGTAGTTCCTTCTTTGTCTTTTTGTTGGTTTATTTTGAGTTTCTGATGATTTGCTTGTTGAGCCTGACTAACATGTCATATTTAAATCCTAATATTTAATTGCAGTTTTAAACTGAATTACAAAGTGGAAATTTGTATTCGGATTGTAACTGACTTCTTGTGGCTTACCTGTGGCCGAGGGCATTCGCTTTCTGTTTGAGAGAGAAGTCACCGTTCATGCAGTCCAACACTTTCACACCCACAGATGGCTCACTTTTTTCTTTTTCTTTTTTTAATCACAGCAAACTGGCTTATCAAAAATAATTGAGTTAGTTTTGCTATTCTTAATAGAGACTACACAAAGGGTTGCACAGTGTGCAGATTTATGGATGTGTTCCGTAACTTTTCTCTTCCACGACCTGACAGAAAAGCACACTCTCTTAAGCACTTGGTTTTCCTCTCCCGCTTAATAAAACACACACTTCAGCAGCGTGGACTGGCGCTGCGTCTCCCTCCATCTTGTAAAAGAACTTGTGTGCGTGCAGTTTTTAAGCCCATTAAGCATTTTCACAAGTTTGGACAGCTAATACATGCACTGTAGTGTGCCTAAACATCCAGCCTAGATCCATCTAACCCATCCTGCCCCACACAGAGCTGTGACCTGGACATCATGGAGCCAGTCTGGGATTAAATGAACAGACAGCCTAAATCCACAGAAGACCCGATAGTTTTCCCACCTGAAATAACCTTTAAAACTCGACACTGGCTGCTGTTTTAATGGCTAAGGGTGCTCACGCCAAACAGACCAACAGCTCATCCTCATCCCCAGGCATCAGTTAGTACCACTATGTCATAGCTGCTGGCTTGACACATTGGTTTATGGCACAAGTGAGAGTGTTCAGTCACTTCCAGTCGTCAGTTGTCAACAAGCAGGGTTACTGTTCTTAAGGGGTGTTTTTCAATCCAAACCACAGTCTTTCCCGATCCTTAACCAAGTACTTTTTAGCACCGAAACCTAACCGGTGAGTGGAAGTGAAAGTAAAAAGTGAGGGGAAAAAAATAAAAGCGCAAAACACAACTGTCCCAAAAGGATGGAAACCTGGGTCTCATGGCTCTTCGTGTTGGGAAGTGTGCCCCCACCCCTCCATCGACCTCACGAGGACTTCACGCGTCTCTTAAACGTGGCCGTTGTCTCTGAGCAGCCAGTACAGTCGCGGCCGGAGCGTTTAGACACAGGATGCTGCTGACACAGCGCCATCATACCACTGTGACACCAACACATCTTATAAAACCCTTGTGGCTAAAATGGTAGCAAGAGTTAGATCTGTACTAATGCCTTCTGTCTTTGAAGATTATAAAAAGTACATTTCCCTCTGAAATGCAGTGTGGGTGGAAGTATAATGTGGCATTAAATGGAAATATCGAAACTATCAGTGTCTCAAAATGACACTTTAGCACTGCCTGTCACTGAGCCTCTGCTCTGATAACACCGCAGTGTTAAAATACTCAGTTTTCCACCTTCTTTAATTTAATTTATTCCCTCTCAGGCAGGTTGAGTGTAAAGTGTGAATATGTTCACAACTATTAGAAATATTTATATCTTTTAGGATGAGCAAAAGCAGCAAAACCAGAGTCACAAAAAGCATGTCAAGTTAATTTTCTGCATTCAAAGTATATATATTATACTTGGGTTTAAACTACAGAGGTGATAGTGACAAGATTCACTTAAACTGGACCCATTATACTCATTTTCAGCTCCATATTTTCATTATTGGACTGTACTAGAGCAGCTTTGTGTGATTCAAAACAATCCTTTTTTGTCTTATACTGGGCCTTTGTCTGAAACAAGCTGTTTCCTATGATTGGCTGCCCCTCACAAACAGGTTTGCACAGTTTGTGGGTGGGGCTGTGTGCCTGAGATCATGCTACAGATCTAACTCTCACTGACATCATCCAGAGCCAAAAGTAGAAAAGACTGTCTGAAACTGAGTGTTTAGAGCAGTCTGAAGCCTGAAGTTTTTGCTCACAGGGATGACTGACTTCATTAACTTTGGCTGTGTTTAATAGGAGCACCTCCTACTCTAACAGTATAAATGACAGTATAAAAGGTCCACTTTAAAGCATCGGAGTAGAAGAACTTGTTATATATACTAGTTTTTATTTGTAACATTTAACTGAGCGAATTCCTACTAAAACAATCCCATAAAGAAGGTGAAAGGTATGGTCTTCATCTCCATCTGTCAGGGCTGAAAGCTGTGGGTTGAAGGCAGTAAGCAGACTTGGACTTTGGTCTCTTAATAATTTCAAGCTTGAGGAAATTTGATGTTTAACTTTTAAGATAAAAAAAAAAAAATGTTATAAAAAAAAGACTAAAACCTGCTGTGATCCACAGGTCTGTCTCCAGTGAGGTGGACAGTGTGACGATGACTGAAAGCTCTGGAAAAAGGCCAGCAGGTGGGCCTTGAGTTGAGGCTGTCAAACTGCTGTTCTCGATGCTTCACTCGAATAAAGCCAAATCTATATTAATGCACAAGTTGTTGAACATGAAATCTTAAATCCAGAGGTTTTTTTTTTTTTTCCGACTTGCGTGAATGTACTCAGTTACTTTACACAAACACAAGGATGCATTAGCAAACAGGTACTGCACCTACAGCAAGTCAGGTAAGGAGCATACAAGACGGAGCCTTACCTGGTCTCCTGTCTGCTGGCTGGCGTTCATTTGCGGGTTTAGTTTCATCCTTTCGTTCATGCTTTATCGGGTGTCATGTTTACACACACAGTGTGTGACACACATCTCCCTGAGGGGTTGTCCCCTTTCATATTCACCGGGATTCCCAGACTTTTTGTTTCCCTTTCATAGCTCAGCGTCACTATCACTCGCGGGTGTGTGTGTGTGTGTGTTCGTTTTGTTTTGCTTTTTTCTCCCCCATTTCCAAAATGTTTATTTCCTGGAGTAACACATTCAGATCAGATGGATGTTATTCCATCACTGTAATGAGGGAGGAGGTGAGGAAGGATGTTTTTATAAAGACTGATTGGAAGCTCTCCTGCACAGCTGAACGCTCAGGAAGCTCGACTCTGCCTCCTGCTGGCCACATAAAGAAAGTGCAGCTCTTATTTATTTTTTTTTCTCCCTGTGCCTGCTTGTAGATTTTACCTGTGTGTACACAAAACCACCCCAAACCAAAGCTATTATAACTAAAAGTAGATGTGGAAATAAAAACACTTTAGTTAACTGACTTCAGAAAACCAATATGAGGAGGCGTTTGTGCAAATCTTCACTGAGACTTTGATGACTGCCTTCACAAAGTGTTTGAACAGTCGTGTCTAATCTGAACTTCTTAATTTTTGCCCCTGACAAGTACTTTTTAATACTATCACTGATCAAAGCTGCACATTTTTCAGCAATAAGAAGACCAAACCAAAACAGGTAAACCCCACTCTGGAAACTAAAGTAAATAAAAACTGAAACTGAAAACTCGATAAATATAAAATCCAGTGAAAAACACAAAACTGTTACAACTCTCTTGACAACAATGTTTAGACACAGTGATGGAAAGAAATTATACTTTACTCAGGTGCAGCTTTGCAGTACTTGTACTTTAGCACTTCCATTTTATTCTGCTTCTTCTATGTGTACATTTCAGACATATATTGTGCATTTTACCCCATTTCTACAGCAATTTTAAAGCGTTATTTACGTGATTTTTACACATGAATGCATCAGTTATTTTTTATCCACAAATATATGGTATTGCATAATGACAATGACTCAATAAATGAACTGTATTTTGAAGGTAACATTTGCTTTATGTTCTACTGAATTTTTGACTTTAAGTGAAAGATTTGAGTTCTTCCACCTGTTTATTTGCTCTGACTGTTAGAAAAGAGACTATATCATCTGGTTTCTTTTACAGCAGCTTGTTCTGAATCTTCTTGTTCTTTCGGCTGCCCCCTTCGGGGGTCGCCACAGTGGGTTATGTGCCTCCATCTCACCCTATCCCTGCATCCTTTTCTGTCACACCAACCCCTCTGCATGTCCTTCTTCACTACATCCATGAGCCTTCTCTGTGGTCTTCCTCTTTTTCACCTCTCTTGTGCACCGTCCCGTTGCTTTGGATGGCTGATCCCAGGTACTTAAACTCATCCACATTCACTACCTCTGCTCCTTGCACCTTCACTGTTACACCTGCTAATAACTAAATTTAAATTGGCTTTTTAAATTTTTTTTTTTTTAACACTTTGTATGTTCCTGTTGGCACACTGATAAGTTTGTGTCAAATAAATGGTATGCTCATTTTTTTTTTTTTTTTTTTTATCTTTTTTTTATTTTTCTGTTTTTTTTTTTCTGTTTTTTTTTTTTTTTTTTTTTTTTTTTTTTAAACAGAGGTTTCCGTAAATGGTAAAATTCAATGGGTGGTTAAAAAAATGCCGAACAAAATCCATAAAAAATGAATACGGAAAATTCCTTCATTTTAAAATGGTACATTGTACTGTATTTTTGTGGATTTACCTACACAAAAAGACTGAATGCTGTTAAAAAAAAAAAAAAAAAAAAAAAAAAAAAAAAAAAGTTTTTTTTAAAAAATTTTTTTTTAAATAAAAAATTTTTTT
>VUQI01014939.1:10381-34954 GCA_015106735.1 Paratilapia polleni
AAGCCCCCCTATTTTTTTTTTTTTTTTTTTTTTTTTTTGTCCACCACAGAAGAATTCTGCATCAAAGCATCCAGCTAAACCGCTTGAGTTGTCTAAATTCAGAGAAGCATATGTGTATTTATTTGACTCAGTGCAGCATCCCAGGCACCTCACCGATTTTTAGCTTGTAACACATTACAAGCAAAACGTCCGTGATGTGCCAGCAGAGAAGTGACTTCCAATCTCTTTAATCTTCTCACCTGCCAGCAGCTATCTGACTGAGCTTTGATAGGTGTGAGCAATGTGTTGGACACTTAGGTTGTACCATCTGTCATCTGTCTGACTGCACAAAAGGAGAGCACTCTTTGACTGCTAACCATTTAAGTATATGCACCATTCAAAATGCACATAAATAACCAGACGTCAGCCACTGTTTACAGACTGACTTCAAAGCATACAACAAGCAAAGTGTGTAAGAGACATGTTAAAGTTCGAGGCACATCAAGTGAGGGAGAGATGATGAAATGCTACTTTTGTGGTCATGGTGTCGCATACTCCAGCTCACCTTGGTGCTGTGATCGCATAAAGGATCCAGTCATAATGCTGACTAAAACAATCATGAAATTGTTATTGTGCAGCCCCTGATTTCAGTTTGAAACATGGCTGAATATATTTCAGCAAAGTTTTAATTTAATCCATCCTATCACTCAATGTCAGTTCTCTGTAAGACCAAGAATGCATAAGTGGTCCTCAGATTTGTCTTGTGTTCACTGTATATGTGTTTGTGTCCTCAGCTCGTCAGCTGACTGTGCAGATGATGCAGAATCCACAGATCCTGGCTGCGCTGCAGGAGAGGCTGGATGGTCTGAATGGCTCACCATCAGGGTACATGGAGAGGTGAGGGGATGGCTCATTTGTTTGTCTTGTTGCCGTAGAGCATCACATAGGCAGCACCTTGACTTGACTGATTAATTCAGTGAATGTTAAGTCTAGTAAAGACTTCACATTGGTCAAAACTGTAGAATAAATTTTCTTGTATGTTTCTATTTTGTAGGGTTTTTTTTAAAAATGCAAAACTGAATTTGTTTCAATCTAAACACTGTTCAGTAGATTCCACTTTTTTCTTTTTTTGTAAAGTCTGGCTGTTGAATACTGTTGCTGCGGGCTGTCAGTCGTAGGTAGTAATCACTTCCTCGCAAATAGATTGTAGGTGGGTGTTTTTGCTTGTCTAACTGCATATTTTAGCATACTGAGTATCTGAAGTGGTGACTGCACCTTGTCGAGTAGTAATGCAAATCAGTTTCAGGTTAAGGTCCGCCACACTCGCAGTTAGCAGCAACAATACAGTAAAAAAACAAAAAAAAAACCCAGAGTAATTTAAGAGGTGATCAACATCAACCAGGCTCACGCTAAATGGCTGAAGAAATGTCGAGGTCACAGCCGGGTTTCATTGTGGAGCAGCTGAGCCGTTCACATTAAAGTGTGAAGCCTCAGCCCACGGCGAGGTCGGCTATTAACCATCTCAGTTGCAGTGAAGGAGGTGCACATGTTGACACAGCTTCAAACGCATCACTTTGTAAGGAGCATCTTAACACACTGGTTTTGATGGCTAAGCTGAGGCACACAAAATCAAGATATTTGGTATATGGGCCATTTAAATGTCTTAAAGATACAATTCAATGCATGAGGTGATGACGGTCAGTTTAAGTGCCCCAGTTTAACTGATTTCAGACGGTTTCCAGACTGCAGGCAGTAAAACATTAAATAGAAGTTCCAATAAGACAAAGTAATCTATTCATATTGCAATGCACAGTCTAGCACTGTTTTCTCTCACAGTGTAAGTGGCTGTGAGCACCTGGTGTCCTTCATAAAACAGCATACCAGAGAGCCTTTCAAATGAAGGTATACAATGATCTGAAAAAAGGACAGTGGGGCTCCACAGGCTGCTTGTTAAAATTTTGTGTAAAATTATGCTGTTCAAGGCATTGTGCTGTCACCAGCTATAAGTGTTGAGGCTGCTTGAGTGGACAAATACCTCTACAATGAGTTATTTTGTGTCATCACTCTAGTTGGATCAATTTGTTGACAGAGTCCAGGAAAATGTAATCAGTTGACGTGATTCATAGTTGAAACAAGAAAAGTCCAAGTGGAGATTTTTGTTGTTGTTGTTGTGTTTTTTTTTTTTTTTTTTTTTTTTTTTTTTTTTACTGCAAGCCTCTGCAGGCGAAACAAAGAGATCTGGGCTCTGTGTGGCCAATTACTGCACGCGGCCAGATACCCAAGCCAGAGGCGCAGGCGGGGAGGGAGAAAGTGTGTGGTCAGGAGTGCATGTAACGCCACAAAACTGTAACCTCTTGTCCTCGCAACCGCACAAAGTTAGAACGCCAGCATTCCTTTCTGCGAATATGATACATAACTAATATAAAACACACAGGCACACTCTATAACACACACACACTTTTCAGTTTCCCTTTGGGCAGGTGTATTAACTTCCTAACCTGCCTGCAACTTTTGAGGAAATCTAGCCGTCATTAGACGCGCAATGAGTGCAAAAGGTTACAGGCTCTCCTCTCTTTCCTTTATAGAGTCGACTTGCATGCTGCACACGCAAACACTCCTCTGCCGTGGCTCCTTAAATGAGCCACACATTTAGTGGTCTGTGTGAGTAAATCTCTCATTAAGTAACACATGGTAGAGCCATATGCTATGGTTGGTGGGTCTTCCGCGGCTCTGCTTTTTCACACGCTTCGAATATACATATTTACCACTGCTCCAGAGTGGCCAGCGCTGTTAGTGACTTCACCCACCAGCTTGGTGCTGCTGTGCAGTTGCATCACAACTGAGGATTTTCTTAAGAAAGGCTCCAAGAAGTGAGCAGTAACGATCTTGCAGCCACTGCCACAACTACTCCAGGGAAGCTTTACGCTGTGGGTGTGCAAAACAGGTTATTCAAGGATGAAAGTAACCACAAACTTGACTGAAACCCGCGCGCACAGTATCACAACTGGTGTTGATACCACACCTGTCTGTAGAAGAAGGGGATGGTAATGCAGATATGCAAAAGTGCGGTTGTGTTGTCTGGTTGAGCAGATGTCATCTCCAGCAGAGTGTCGTTTACATACACTGCATATGCAAGGCTTTGCTTAAAGTAGTGGTTCCCAACCAGGTGGAATCTCCTGTAAACATATCCCTCTTATCAAGTCATTTTTGCATGTAATTTGAGTCCAAAAAATGTCACGCTCAATTAATAAAACAAGAGCGGTGAGAATATGCACATATACTCTTTCTAGCAATATTTCTACCACCATTTTCTGTTTGACTTGTTTCATGGCACAGACACTTTAAGGAAGCAGTTCAAGCAAGCTGATTTCTATTGGAAATACATCCTTTCACTTTTTCAATATCAGTATTAAGTCACATTAGATAAGCAACAATCTTGATATGCATTAGACAGTAGTTTTTTCAAATAGAATGTAGAAAATGTCAGACATTTTACATTGCCAACATATTATAAAATGCCCAAAAATTAAAAGTTGACTTTGTTTTAAAAGTACGGAAGCACTGCCTCAGAAAATTTCAGTAAACTTAAGATGGTTACAATAACTTGTTTAAATTGAAAACAAGGGATAGGGCACATAACCTCACATATAGGTGCCACTGTGTGTAAGATACTTAATTTTAAGTTTAACGCAGTTAACACACCACAGTTTAGTGGCCTCCATCATGCAGCCACTTCAAGCTAAAGCAACCCAGAAAATGTGGATTATTAAAAGCCTCCTTTATATGTTTAGAAAGTTTATACATATCATTAACATTACCAGTTGGGAAACAAATTGTATTTTATGTCACATTCTCGTGGCTCATGCAATGTACAAATACAGGAACACAGTTTTAATCAAAATTTGAGCAACAACCCTCAACATGAGGGAAGTCATTAATAACTGTTGCTAGCTAAATTTTAAAGAGGACCTATTGTGCTTTTACTTATTTTCTGTCATATGCATATACTGTTACAGTGGTGAATGCTCATATTAAACATGGCCAAAGAGGTTAACTTATGTACATGTAATCTGTGTGAGCCCAAAGCTCAGGCTCCACACTGTGCTAAATGCAAGAGTTTTTTTTTTTTTTTTTAACTCTTGGCTCTGTATAATGCCAAGGAGAGAGGACATCCCTAATTTGGTCATGCCAGCCTGTGTGCACAGAAGCCCCACCCACTTGCTGTTCTTTGTTTGCGAGGGGCAGCCAATGAGATCCAAGTTAGATTAAAAGGAGGGTGTCCTTAAAGGGAAAGATGCTAAAACAGCTTGTTTCAGACAGTGGGTGAACTGAGGGGCTGTGGAATAATACAAAGTATTCAGAACTGCAAAGCCTCATCATGCAAGGCTGCTGTAGTAGAATAAAAATAAAGACCAAAATAGGTCCAATTTAACACTGCCCTTTGCCACCCAGATATGGAAACCACATCATTCATCCTCAGCATTCAAAATCTAAACACAACATAAGTGAAACTGTGATTACAACACTACTAAAGTAAATTATTTAGATTTAACATTAACAGACTCAGGAGTCTTTGGGCTTGCCAGTGAGGAATTTTTCCTTAGAAAAGCTGTTGCTCAGAAAAATCAGGTAAGAATTAACAAGAAAAACAGTTAGGCTGAAAACCTGTAAAATGCACTACATTTAAGCAGGGTCACCATATGCATTTACAGTGTAACGTTGACACTGTTGAACTGTATTTACTAAGTATGCACCGATTGCAAAATTCTGGGTTAATATCATGTTTAAAATAACATTTTGGTGTGTTTTTATTTTGTTTTTGTTGTTATTTATTTCCCCCTTTGTGCCAAAGAAGAAATCTTCATTGTTTGATTGATGTGATGCATCATAGATTTCCTCTTTTTCGTTGGTATGCCAATATCAATCAACAGGGCCAGTTTCAGCCGATAGTGGTATTGATATATTCACAGATACCAATATATCTGAAATAAGAGACAAGCACATTTTTTCAGTGGTGATCAAATCAATATAAAAGGGGAAAAAGGCAATCCTACAGCCACACAGTAGTATCTTCCTCAGCTCAAAGGCTCACCAGCCAAAATAGTTAAAGCACTGTAACATCTTACTTACTTAGGATCATAACGCTATCAATATAGGGTGTTATGACATATATTATTTAAAACATTACTCCACTGTCATCTCTCGGGAGAGCTCAGGAAGACAGCGAATGAAGGGAGTCGTGATGGACTTTAAACATCACTGAGCCCCCACCATCAGACCTCCTGGTGAGACGCTGGAGGTCCTGCGAACGCTCTTGAACTCGCTGCCCCCACAATCCAATCCAGCCACAGTGACACCCTTCCCCCTCTCTCCGAAAACTCTCTTCAACCGGCCGTGCTACCCACTCCTGGCCACCCGGAGACACACGATATACTGTCGCAACCCAGATTCTCTGAGAGACTTGGCGTGAGACTTAACTCTGGGAAACAAAGGCTGTAGCCTAGAAAACGGGCTCCTACCTCATTAACAATCACATTTTCAGTCATACACGGGACCCCACCACCACCATCATCCCTTTCTCCCCTCCTCTGTTTTTATTACCATTTTATATCACGCCGATTGCTGTAAATCTCTTGGGCTCTCTTCTCTTTAGAAAAGCTGCTCACTTTCTTTACTTTGTACTCCTTTTCATTTTATACATCTAGGCATGCTTTACATTATCGTCGTAATTTTCACTCCCATGAGACGAAGGCGCTTCGGTGAAGTTGCAAAGGCCTCCCTTTTTTTTCCTTTCTATTTTTTTTTCTTAAATGTGCGTGTGGAAATAATAATTGTAATGGTTTGCAGCTGAGTGGAGGGAGCTGTGAATGACATTATGATTGTGGTGCAATTACAAGAGCATGAAAACAGACTGTCAGTCAGAGTAATGAGCAATGACTCCAATAACACATTTAATACCAACACATGAAATAATAATAATAATAACAATAATAATAATGATAATAATAATAGATGCATACCCTGTATGAATCTGATACTACAAAGCATTCAGGCATCCCAGGACCTCTGGAGGGTTCTTCGTTCAACAGAAAGGTTTCGGTTGCCTGAAATGTAACACATTGATTCATTAGTTGGCTCTGTATTTAGGATCAGGGAACTTAAAACACACAGAAAAAGCTGGTTGCAAAGCTGCAAAAGCAGATTTTGTATGTGAAAATCCTCCTCATCCTGCTGCTTGACCTATTTCATAATCATCCTCAAGCCCCACCACCAGATAACTACTCAAGATCAGCGTCTTTACACTCTACACACACACACACGCGCGCACATACACACAGTTGATGGTGTGTGCTGCCTGCCTGCGTCCATATGTTGCGCAGGCCCGAGGCCCGGCCCTGCCAGTCACCACCACTTGAATGGGGAGCAAAGTGTTTAGCTGCCGTAGCCACACAATACTCCAACACAATGGCATTTCCTGTCGCTGCCATTTCACCTGCATGGTCACTTTTCTGTCAGCGCACACTGATTCAGCACAAATCATTCACACACACTCACACGCACAGCCACATACAGTGCTACGCACCTCCGGCAAAGACTCGCACATACAGAGGCCATACATCTGCCTCCATACAGACAAACACAGGCCACTAAAAAGGCCCTACCCTGTATCCGCTGATAGATGCAGCTAAAGTGTTTATCCGAAGTGTTTGTTTCTATTCAACGCGGTTCATTTGTATGCCGTGGGACGCGTCAGCCGAGACTTGGGCTCTGAATGAGCATCCATTGCAGTTCTGCTGTCAATTGAGGCAGCCAGGCCAGACAACATGGATGGGAGGAAACCACAGACTGAGGAGCTGGATCAGGAATGGGAGTTCTGCCTGTTTTGCTAGCCCGTGGCTATTACATTTTAGTCCAAACTGGTACACATTGGTTTTTGCCAGGCTAAATTTTAATGTCTCTTCTGGAAATCAACTAAACCTATTAGGCGAGGGCTAAAAGTGGTTGTGTTAATGAAAATAGCTCAGGTTCCATGAGCTGGAGAGTGGAAGTTTCACTCACAATGGGACTTACTTTTAGTTTCTGGATAGAGGAGAAGAGGGGAAGTAATCCTATTTTCCAGAACTTTACGTTCCTATCTCTCAACATAACTAAAGCAGAAACAAACACGCACGCAAAACAGGAACAAACATTGCTCATAGCCAGCAAGAAAATGTAAAGTTATACTATTTAAACTGGCATGTGATATAAACAATTTTTTAGGGAATTTAAACAGATATTAGGTTACTTAAGCATTTACATATGCACACAAATACACACATGCACAGGGTGACATGGGATTGCCCTTAAACAAATACATGCAGAGGCACATGCATAAACACACAGCACTATAATAAGTCCCAGACTTGGGCTAACCAAGCTGTGGCTGGAGACGCAGGCTATTCATATCCTTCAGAATGAGAGGTTACAGCTCGAGTCTTTTCCCTTTTCCTTTTTACTGTAACACAGGAAAGGCATCTGTGTGTGTGATTTCACTCAACGTCTGTGGCAAAAGATTTAGCAGGCAGGTTGATTAACATAAGACTAACACTGGCTTTGTTTAGCATGGCCTCTCCCGCGCACAATAAGTTCAGCGTGTGCCACGTGAAGCGTACACCCGCTTAAACAAAAGTTAGAATTCAAGTCATCCAAACGGTTAAGAAAACACTACTCACGGCGCTCAGCCTCAGCATCCAACCTCTGGTCTGTCATCATTAATATGTGGGGAAACACTGGAGGGAAACCATTTGAAACCATTTGTCCCACTAAATGGTGCCCTTGTCAAGCTCCCTGGGCTTTCTGTTAAGCTTTTAAACTGCCCAGTCCAGCTGAAGGATATATTTTACTCCGCTGATAATTACAGAGCAGCACAAAACACGGCACTCTACTAGTTTGAGCTGCCTCTTGTTTCTGACATGTTTTAGTCATTTAGGGATGAAAAATGATTTTCACTGCACAGAGAGTGGAATTCCGGCTTGAGGTAGCTGAACACCGGATAAATGACGATCTAAAAACATGTCACTGAATGAATGGATCTTTCTAACTCTCTCTATCTCCAACCCTTAGAGAGAAGCATCGAGGCTGAATGTTCAATGTAGCCCCCTGCAGCACTGGCCCGCTTTTCTCCCTCTATGTCAGTTTTTATGCAGCATGGTATCAATTATACATATATGTGTTTTTCTATATGTATGCAACATATGCCCGATCCATATGGCTGGCCTCGAGCTAAAATAATTACATAGTCTTACGTAATTAACACTTAAAAAGCTCTACAAATCATTTGCTGTCTGCAATGTTGGCTTTTTGGTGACTGAAATGAAGTATAATAAAACACTGACACGGCTGTCGGATTTTTATTGATGAAGAGAAAAGACAAACAATCACAAAGCAGAATATTGGATTAAAACATAGAAGCACCTCTGGGTCACCTCCACAGTTCAAGTCTCCATATTATTTATGAGTAGTATATACGGAGTAGTTCAAGAGTTTGAGAAATTTCACAGTTCGGATAATTCACCTATTTACAGGCTTTCCGCAGGCGAGTTCAGAAAATTGTGAGGGTCCTGTTCAGTGTTATTTGAGTATGTTACAGTGTGCATATATCAAGTAACACAAACATGTTTGATATTTTTATAAAAATGGATCTAATGACTATTTGCATGTATCAGTCAGCAGAGAACTATCATCCAACTTTGCTATATTAAAAAAGCTTTATAGCATCTTGCAGCTCAAGTTTTTTTTTTTAAAAAGATATTCAGCTTTAGCGTCATTTTTGCCCACAGCAAGCAGCTGTACCAGGAATTCGATCTAAATAAAGCTAAAAGAAGAGAGAATAACAGACTTATAAAATGGCCAGAAAAGCTCCATATGAACGACCAGATGTGAAAGTAGGGCCTAAGCTTGCCATGTCATCTTTAGAGAAGATAATACAAAATTTTTCCCTGCTGAAAAAAGGTTATTCCAGGTTTTGACATGTAAACCTACACTACAGACAGGTAAACATAAGGCTTTGATATTACCCAAACTGTTTGCATCGGCAAACGCCATCAGCCTGAACATAAAGAGGTTCGTAAACTAAGCTAGGCATGAAGCGTTGAGCTAGCGTAGCACAGTCCAAAGAAACAAAGAGAAACAGTTAGCTTAACTCTGTTCAAAGAGAATAAGTATGACTATTTTAAAATTTATTTTTATTTCACAACAACACATGTCTCGAGGCGTTTTATAAAACCCCCTGGAGCTGACTTAGTTTCTCAATCATATTATTTCTTTATCCCATTAAAGCCTAACTGTCAGCATAAGACTAAGATAAGAATAAGCTTGCAGTATCAACTTAGAAGATGGTAATATGTCAGTTTTCACTTCAAGTACACTACACTACAGCTAAAAATAGGTTTTTACTCCCAAATGTTTACATTGGCAATGTTATCTGAATTAGCATAAAAATGTCCTAGGGTCTCAAATAAGGCTAGCTATGAATATGAATCTATCTTAACATTAAAACAAGAAATAGGGACAATCAACTAGCTTAGCTCTGTCCAAAGTGAATAAATATGAGTACAAACGTCTCTTAAGCTGTCTTACTTAATGTCCTCCCTGCTACGACCAGATCTGGGAAGCTATGTCACTGTACTTGGCTATTGTTCACAAAGAAATAGTTCAAAGCACAAACCTTCCCTTAAAACCCCACAGGCTGTTTTGCCATTTTTGTGTAAAATAGTGAGATTTAAAGGTGTTGCTAGGCAGAGTTTGGAAACCTTTGCTAGATCCAGGTTTGATTTTTTTTTTTTTCAGTCTTTGTGCTAAGCTAGGCTAAACTGAATCTCAGGAAGAAAGTCAAAAAAACAAACAAATCATAGTTTAATTCTCAAATATTTTGATATTGTGATGAAAATGTTTATTTCAGTGCATTATTTTTATTATAGGTTGTAAAACCGGGCAGATGAGCGTCACCCTCCTGTTGCTGAAGTGAACTGAAGGCAAAACTGCAGCCACCTGTCAATCGAAGCCAATGAATCGAAGCCCTTTGAGCTGCTAATTGCTCTACTATGTTTACAAGCTAGTTGCTCACTCTTGTGATCGTTCAACTATTTTTTGTGAAAAATAACAGAAAGGAAAAGCAACAAACATCACAGGTTAGGAGATTCCCTAGCGCCAGCGCTAGCTTCGTTTTGTTCTGTCTGAGACCCTTGTCTAAGTGTTCTGAGAGTAAATCTGAATCATGATCTCTACAGTACCTCAGCTGCACTCAGTCTGCTCAATTCTCTCTGACATCCACATATACAAGAAGTCAGATCTAAAAGGGGGACAGATGCCTAAGTTGGCTGCCTCACATGGAATTAGATTAATCAGAGCACATATACATATGGCCCACCTTCCTCTGTCTCTCACATTGTCTTGTTCACACAAAGACACACAACAGCCGAGAACCCACCTGGGTTTCCATATTTGTGAATACACCGATCCACGAGAGGTGGGTACCTTCGCAGTCACTGATTAACAGCCTTCTGATCATTCCGCTGCACCGCGCTAATCATTTGCAGCATCGTCTCTTTGAGCTCAACAGTTTCTTAGAGGATCAGAGACTTCTGCGGCAAAACATAACTGACATCCTACCCAGTCCTGCTTCATTCAGCCTTAATTGTATCCTCATTCTTCACCTGGTAACAAGCTAACAAACCTGTGCAGATGTGGCACGCACATCAAAGAGAGGGAGGGATGGGAGGGGGAACTTGTTTGTAGAAAAAAATGTGTGGGGGAATATGAAAGGGGAAATTTACGTTGTGTGAGTCCAAGCCAGCGCCACCTCAGGGAGAAATGCTGGAAAAATGTGATATTTTACACCTGCATCTCAGGAGGTGGGGAATAAGAGACAAGGAGCGGGGGGAGGTGGTAATTAGAGGAGTGTGCGTGCATACGTGTGTGTGTGTGTGTGTGTGTGCATTTGTAAAGGATTTTTAGTATGTTTCTGGGGCTTGCCACTGGTTCTTTTGCAGCATTCAATTTAGTATGATACATTCGATGCCAGATTATTAAAAATGCTAAACCTGGTTACGAATGCAAAAAAAGTGTTGAAAATTTAAACAAATATGCTAATATTGTTAGAGTGATAAATAGCTGGAAAGCCCTGTTTAATGAATAATGCTATTGGCTCTAATTCCTCATTAAGGCCCTAAAGAGGAGAGTGAAGAGAGAAAATACATGTATTGTTGTTGTGATTTTTTTTCTTTTTTTCCCCACAAATTAAACTCAGAAGGCATAAGATACCAACACCTTCCCAAATTAAGTTGATTCAAATTACTCGGTTACACAGCTGGTGTGCATTCTGGTGTGTCTTGTGAAACCAATTAATGCAAGGCTTCAGCCTTGATAAGATAATTAAAGCAGGGTTAGAATAGAGATGGAGAAGTTAGTGTTCAGGCTGATGATACAAAGTGAGACTTCCTTTAAACTGCAAAAAAAAAAACTTTTCCTTGAAACAAGTTTAAAATAAAATCTGTGTGATTTGTTCTGCCTTTTCCAAAGCAAACCGATCTGATCTGGGGGCTTAAGTCAAATTATCCTCATACTGAAGGGTCTGCGTTATTTCAAGATACCATTATTTATTTAAACTAACAAGTGAGATTATCTCACTCCAGTGTTTTGACTTTGTATATTTTTAGTACTCGCTTAAAGAAGTTAAATCGCCACGCTGTAAATGGGATCTGGCTGCTCTTACTTGGCATTATGTACTCCCTAGAAACACGTTCACGTGGAACTTTTGAGTAAAAATACATATTTTTGAAGTGTAAATGTTCTATAAGAAGAGATACTTCTTACTATAAAATTACTATTAAAACATCCTGCAAAATGCTTTGTACAGTAAAGTATCATTCTTTTTAAATACAGCTGAATCCTGTAAAAACTCGTGACTTTGAGGAATGGATTATTAACAGCAAGCTACTGTACAATGTTAAAGTTTACACAGCACTTTTTCTTCTTCAGTTAACTCAGACTTGACCTTCAATCTGTTGCTTGTGTCCGCTCATCTGAGCAAAATCGTGCAGCGCAGTGTCCCGCTACCTCATTTAGCACACAGTCAAGATAAAGAAATAAAGTGTGAAAAACTGTAGCAACCTGAGGAGGCAATCGCAACAATTTACAAGATTTTAAATGTTAAATCATTAATTTAGCATTATTGTGTGTGATGATAGTTTCAGTTATCTTGCATTTAGACTTTGATTGTTGCTGATGTTTGATATGATTTCTAGCTTTTATTCAGTTCAGTTCAGCACAGCTTTATTTAAATAGTACCAATTCATAACAAGACACTTTATATTGTAAGGTAAAGACCCTACAATCTTAGTGGAAAAACCCCCAACAATCAGGTGATCCCATATGAGCAAGCACCTGGCGAGGCTGGGAAGTCAAAACTCCCTTTTAACAGAAAGAAACCTCCAGCAGAACCAGGCACAGGAAGGGGCAGCCATGTTCCTCAACCAGTTGGCGGGTGAGGGGAAAGAGGTGAGGAAAAGGGAGAGCATAGTTCTCAGCATCTGGTTGAGAACAGTGTTAAGGTTTAACTAGCAATAGTACACCAAGACTTAGTTAATCAGTTAATCACTTCTAACCAGCTTCAGGCTGGTTGTTAAGATGCTGAGTACAGCAATATTCTGAATACGTGACCAACACACATGCAGACTGAGACCCTGTTCAGCATAAGGAATGTTGTTTTTCTAGATTTATACCTATTTATTACATTACACAGTAATAAAATTAGATTAAAATAACAGCTCACAGTATTGTACTGTAAAATTCGTGTTCTATACAGAACAGTACTTTAATACTTTTTAAAGTAAGAAGCTGCTGTTATTGATTATTGTTGATAACTGTAAAATTACAGTTGAATGCTGGCAAATCTAGCTGCCAGGGAACATTTCTTACAGTGTTCTTCTTCAGGTGCACTCATGGATACATAAGAAAATGCTACTATACTATATATAACCTAAAATTATAGGTTAAAGATTTTAGTGACAAAGTTCAGTTTACTTACTATACAGAACACTATCCAACCTGTAAAAGCATTTGTGTAATGTGTTTTGTGGTTATGTTAAAAAAAAGAAAAACCCATTTTGAGTCCTATAAAATTACCCTGTTGATGTCATAATGGTGTCACAAGAGTTTTCTTGAGTAAAGCTTGACATTTCAAACAGCCCTATTAAACACACAAAAATGTATTATTAAACATGAAAGAGAGCTAATGAGCTGCACTGAAATTTAGGATTCAGCTTTTGTGAACTTGAATTATGATCTTAGCTTAGCTTGCGAGCTTAGCTCACAAATTCCCCCAACTGTAAGTAAGTTCAATAGTAAATCACTGGAGTGTCACTGCAAGTTTTATCTTTTGAGACATTTTAACCGAGAAAGTTGACACTCTTTCGTTAACTTGTGATTCATTTAGCGCAACAAGGATCTCATATTAAGGAAGCTGAGTGACTGAGCTGATTACACCTCATGATATATCCATTGTAGCCCCTCTGCTACGCACTGTTAAAATCACAAAAGCTTAAAAACCAATCGACCTGACAAGCACATCTGAGCTCACTATCCTAATATTTACGCTGTTTGACTGTATATCAGAGTTTCCATCTTTAAACTACAGCAAAAGCTTACACGCTGCATAAGCTATTATAGCCTCCTTGAAGCCTTATTTATTTTTCCAGGGAAACGTCAAGGCCAGGACAAACATAATAGCATAATATTCTGTATACAGTGAGGGATGACATCACTGACAGCAACGGCCAAGAGGGAGATCACACAAGACTGGAAAACCGCTTGTCTGATCATCATGTGGCGGGCTCTACACACACACACACACACACACACAGACAGAGGCAGAGTGCAGGATACAATTACCACAACTATTTACACAGCACTCCATGGTTCCATTTTTTTTTTTTTTTAAATCTTTAACTCCTGTACTATATATCACACATATGTTTACCATGGAGAAGCCAGTGTAAACTTCTAATTTGACTATATATTTAAAACACAACCAGTATTGCTTATTGTAGACGTCCAATATATCTGTAAATCATAATTTTGGACCTAAAATGTCATCTTTGTATTTCATGATGGTGGCTCAAACTCTCTGTTTACTTTTTGGCATACATGGAAAAACCCATAACCTGTAAATCCTCATATATAGTTCATCTGTACAGAAAAGTCGTGTTTGAGTATTTATTTCCGTGTCAGAGATGGAGAATTGGCCTCCGGGGAAGCTACGAGGATCCTGACACTGATTGACAGATGCCTCCAGTGCCTTCTGACTAAACTAACATGCAACTGAAGTGTTTGGCACAAAATCACCACATATAGCCTTTTTTTTAAAAAAATAAATAAGTAAATAAGAATTTTTTTTAAAAAAGAGGTGAGTTGCTGCTATAAGTAGGAGAATAACAAGTGGAGATAATCCCATGTGAGGCCTGTCCTGAATTCTGTATCATTTTTACTGATGAGCTTCTTGGGCAGCTGCCATGTCAGCGAGGATGCTCGTAAACAAATAATTATTCATACTAATAATCTTCCATATTCATGTGCAAATAAGATCCATTCCTGGGTATCTAAGCAGCTTCAAGGTTGTATGTGGGAGGTTCCCCTAACTATTGCCTGACTTGACTCATTTCGTGCCAAAAAAAAGAATTTCTAAGGGTCAAGGATGTGTGAGCTCTCTTTCATAGTTTTGCATAAAACAGACTTTCTTATTACTAATTTTAAAACCTAAAAGCACTTCATTCAAATGCATGTTTGCACAGCCTCACAGAGATTTTCTCATTTAACATGTTAAAAGAAAATAGGGGATAAAACATGAAACTATAAAATATGTTCTTTTGAAAATACCCAAATCAAACTAAAAAGGAAACCTTAAATAAAATCTCGAAAGCTGGTGTGTGCTAAAAGAATGCTGAAACCAGCTTTGTTTAGTATTATAGAAGTATTATAAACCTTTGATTTGTGATGCCACAGGATTTCTCTGAATGGCACAAATAAACCACCTGCGTAATTAAGGAATTAGTCCCTGGTAATTACGCACAAATCAAATAGGCACATAATCGAATGTTGGCTCAAATAATAAGTTCCATCCTGTTATAGCCAACTTTCCAGACACTGTTAAACTTTGCCTTTAGGTGGGATTTGGGCTCTGGGATCCTTCCACATGCCACAGTGAAACCTTTACATACTGTATGACACCTCTATTATGAATGTTATGCCACAGCTCCTATCATATATATTACTATAAATAGTCTACAGACTACCCAGTCTGTGAGAGGAGTCATGTTCTCCGTGTAGATGAAACGGCAGAAGGCAGTAGGCATCGGGCGGTGAACTGAGAGGGCTGGACACTAATTTGGCCAGGAGGTTGGAAAGAAAATTTGGCAACAACTTATGCAACTATTAAAATGAGGTGGATTAGGTTTTCCTTCCAGCAACATCCCTTTAAGTGTACATGCAGCATTTCAGCGAGGAAATCTCCCCATATTTTAAAATAACCATAAGATTATAATGAGTCTAACTGTGACAGCAAACAGATTCAGGTAGGTGGAGGGACTTGGCACACACTTTGGTGACTGTTACATATTAGCCACACAAATAAACACACACACGCGAATTATAAGAAAGCTCACTAAACTATACAGTGAAGTATCATTAAATCGATGAACAAGTACAATGCATGTGAAAGCTGACTGCATAAATGAGCAAATTATTGGTTTACATAGCACGTACCATTGTGGTGTGAGGAAATGTGCCAACACTCTCAAAGACCCATTTTCCACTCTCAAAAGTTCGGCTTCCAAAAAAAAGTGAGTGGGAGAGAGAAAACTGCTCGGTTTCTTGTTCAGCTGGGCCTTATACCGGAAGCAAAAGAGCCCTAATACACGGCCTACTGCCCGGTAAACATTTTTGGGGAGAAATTGAAGTCAGCTCTTCTCAGTCAAGGCAAAGGGGAGTAGAATCGTATAATCCAAGCGGTCTGCTTCCCGACTTCTTCATGCAAGGTGTTTATGTTCGGCTTCAACTCGTGATAGTTCCATGAAAATCGAGGCTGCGCGCCTGGCTGCACTCACAGTCCCGGTGCCGTCACGTCCACCGAGTCGCCGCGCTACGCGCCACCGACACGGTCACCGTCAGAGCCCGAGTGACAGAGCAGAAGTCTGGCTGCACACCGACAGTAAGTAGCCTGCACTCTCAGCTTACGCGCTCACGAAATCAGCTGTTGCTCCTGCAGATGGGACGCCGCCGCGCGCTTTCTCCCTGTGCATGCTCCGGCGTCGCTGATATGTAAAAGTGGAGTCCCTTCTCGGTCCTTCTCCACCTGTCCCTCAGTGTCGGGAGAAAGTTGCGGAGGGGACTGCGTCTGAAACAAAACTCACCATGTGGCAGCGCGGATGTCGCAACATCAGACACATCAGAGTTGGTTAGACAGACAAGCGGGACTCAGTGGGCAACGCGAGCCGGGACTGTCTATAATCAAAACCCAATAACGAAGAGGTGAAACGTGCGTCTCCCTGTGTGTGACACCGAGCAGCTAGAATTAAGTAAACAAATGCAAGAAGTGAGCACACAGCGTGGCTGCATGCACGCACCAGTGAGGACGTACGGTGTCCTGCGGCCGCGGCCGGAGAAGCGGAGCGGAGGGCTGGTGAATTATTAATAACCAGAGCGGTTCACAGTCTGTCGTGTTCAGTGAGTAACCAGGGCGGCAGCTGGGGGTTTAGAGGAATTAAATACGGGTTCAGAGTAAACCATGGACGCAGGGGATTAGTAGCTCTCACCGGCAACAGTGTAGGGGCAGCTCGGGGCCGACAGAGAGGGCGGGAGGGAGCGGAGGTTATAGGGAGCGGTGGGGGAGGCAGCGGAGGTGGTAGGTTATGATAAATATTTTTTTTGAGTGTATGAGAGGGGAAGCTGCAAATTTAATAGTCAGCCTAAAAGATGGGGGTATGTACATGGACTCGTGTCAGTTAAAAGGCTGGTAAAGAAAAAAAAAAAAGACCTCCTGCTTGTGAATAAAAACCTGCAATCTAAACAATAAAACTCCGTCCATATCTAATATTTTTATGTAGTATACTTTCATTTTTAGAAAAGAATCGCTCAGTGTTTTTCCCTCAATTAAAAGACTCACGTGTGTTAACACTAGGCTATACACTGTTAAGAGGATCTATGAGTTTCTCTGAGGAAAAAATAAAGTGAGGTTAAACTGAGCCTAAGTGGGTTAAACCTCCGCCACCCAGGGATGATTTCAATTTAATGGCAAAAATATTAAAAAATGGCCTTTATACTGGCCTTTTTAACTGTCACTGTTTAATATGTGTAGCCCGATTTTAAAGATTTTGAACGCCTTGATATTTGACAAATTTGCCCAGATTTTACGCACAGCCATCACTGCACACTAACTGACTGCAAGCCCTAATAGTGCACAGCCATAAACCAAATCCTAAAAAAACAAAAACAACAACAACAAAAAAACAAAAACAAAACTCTTCTCTGTCTTGTTCCGTTCAGATGGCTGATGTGTTTATTTTATCTTGAATACAGCAATCAGTTTGGGCAGAAGTTTGAAACAGAGAGGTTAGAGAGCGCAGGTGCATGACTCCTGGCTGGAACCATGAACCCAGTATTTATTCACCACAAATATCCAAATCAGCCCAGGAAATTCAGATGGAATTTCAGCAGGAACGCCTTTTAAACGGAGACAGGCCTTTTCATGAATACATGACCAAAAGGGAGATTTGACCTTTTATGGGAAACGCAGTATTTTACGGAAGTGCGCAACTGCAGACGTCACGCAGCGAAATGATGAGCAGTGACAAAATGGAGTCCTCCTGCTGCCAATTTGCTCTGTCTTGGTTCAACTTCATCACTTTACAAACAGACAAATAAAAAGCTGCTGGGCTCAGAGTGGTTGTTGTTCCTTAAATGGAGACACGAGGGGAAATATTTCACTGAGAGAGGAGCAGTCTCCTCATGTTTGAGTTTACACTAAATGTAAAGGTTTATTATTTTTTCCCCCATAAAAATTGTAAATAGATTAAAAGGCTGCATTTTAAAATAAAATAGCCTCTATCTAAATCTTCCCTAATATATATATTTATATATAATTCAGATCACAAAAAAAGGAGATGAATATATCAAGTTTTTATTTCGTCAATGGGACAACATTACCTGCATGTATTTCTTGCAGTTTTCCATTGCTTCATTTCTTGATGACAATATCCATTTGATCCTAACTGTGCGAAAATTCAGTGTCACTTAAGGCAAATCAAATAAATAAGAGATGTCACAATGTTTCCTATTACCACAACTTGGGGCTCAGTTTTTGATAAATAACACTAAACAACTGTCGGTATTGTAATTTAATTTAAAAGAACCGAAAAATGTGCGACTATTTATAGTTCTGCAGGTAAAAGAACAGCTTGAGTGCATAAAAGAAACATGTACACACCAAATAATTAGTTTAGGCCTCGGGTTTCTTTTATTTGTAGCTTTAAAAAAAAAGCAGATGTGCATGGACATATAATTAGACAATCTAAAAATATTAAAGAATTGGATATGTTTATTTTATGGACGATATTATGCGAAATATTTATTAACAAAAGTCTACAAAAGCATCAGAAATGTGCAAAAATATGAATCTGTTCATTTTATTTGCAAGCAACACATTTAAAGCCTAAAATTATGTTGGCTTTGCCTCATTTATTAGCAGTTTCCATTTTTAATTTGAGTGATTAATTATTTAGTTATTAAATATTAAAAAGTGTGTATGAGTGTGTGTGTGTGTGTGTGTGTATGTGTGTGTGGCCTTTTCCAGGGAGCGGCCTGGAGGAGAAGCCAAGATTTCACCATGACTGACAAATACATCAACCTAAGACCTCTGTGGGAGCAATCACTTGGAAGTGTTTGATTCTAAGTTGCTTTATTGTCATCATCATTATTATTTTAATCAGTCGAAGTCACGCAAAACGGAACAGCGTTTCTTTAAAATGTAGTCAACCTGCAGATTTTTAAGGATGCCGGTGCTTAAACTCCGCAATATGAGCATTCAAATACAAAACGAAACGGGTACAGGCTTTACATACCTTATCAAATCAAGTCATTCTGATATAAAATTCGTCTCATTCATTTGGTTCATTTAATGTTTCACTTGACCTCTTGCTTGACCCTAAAATGTTGAATTTAGAGCAGTGCGTTTATTTACCTTACTTGAACATCTGGCCTATTCAGAACATTATTTTTATCTGTCTTTTTAGAGGTGTTGAATGCTGGGGGAGCTCTACTGACTGTTACTTCTAATGAGAATTAAACGTCGAAACATTTTGAAAATGCAAACCAAACTCTGGGTTATTTACAGTAAGATTATAGGCAAAAATGTGCACCTGATTATGGTATTTTTGTAACTACAAACACGCCAGTAATGCTTTGTTGAATTGGCACTATTTGCTGCAGCACTAAGTTTTAAATCAGTAACACTAAACGAGGCCATAGCGTCCAAAACCTGTAGATAGACATCTGCACGCATCTGCGCTTTATAAAAAATGGTCAGCTCTCCTTTAAAAAGTAAGAAATAAAAAAAAAGGGGGGGGGGGGGTGTCACACTGGGAATCCCTTTCTGTATCTATACATTGCCACACAGTCTGCACATCTGACCCGAATGCCCCCATCTACACTGGTCCAAACCGCCAGCTTGCGCTCATTTGCAAAAAAAAAAAAAAAGAGGCCTTTCTTTGGTCTCTCTCCGCTCCTGGTCCTATATACCGTCTCTCCCTGGAGGTTTACACAAACTGTGAGACAAAAGTTCCACTAGGCAACGGCCTGTCGAGGAATGCTGACCTTGGCACGGCCAGTGGAATCGGCTCGACTCTCGGCCGTTCTCTCGTTTCTTATGGTTTGAATTAAGACGCGTTTGACCTGCGCCAACTTCCAAGAGATGCCACGGAGGCGCGCGGGAGCAGTGCTGTAGGTTACTGCTGCTGCTGCCTGCGCTGACTGAAATGATAAAAAAAAAAAAGGAGGGGGGGAAGGTGTAGTCTAGAGATGAAACGTGAGAGGACAGAGAAAGTGACCAACAAACAAACGCAAGGGACTCTTTAGCAATATAATAGGAGCAGGTCATTTTAAAATTATGGTTACAAAGGACAATCAATAGCATGAAGTCAAGTTAAAAATATAAAGCAGTGATCAGTAGGGGTAGGATAACTTTCATCTTTTGCTTAAGTGAAAGTAGCATCATCACACTACAGTAACACAAAGAAAAATTCTGCATGCATAGCTGGAAACATAATGACCCCATTCCTACTGTTAGGCCTGTTGCATTATTAATAATAATGCATTAAGGTACATGTTAATTAAGGTAGAGAAATTTTACTGATGAGTAATATAGTCTATAGCAATTATTGTTAATATCTCTAATAAGATGGTCACTTTGCTTTTTTGGTGAAATCATAATCCGCAACTGCCAAATAAAAGAAGAGCAAAAGGTACAACACTTCCCCTTTAAATGTGTCAAATGTCATATAAAAGCACCACAATGCTGTACTTTATTATTTTATGGCTCTTAAATACACTCTGACACCACTGGAAGAACAGTGGCAGCTTGCACTGAGGAGCATCCTAAGTTAGATCAGGTACACTCCCTGTTGGGCACCACAAAACATTACAGTCCTGCTTTTCCCAGGCATTGACGCATGATCAAATGCTTCAAGTAAACCGAAGTGTGGTGAGATTAAAGGGAAAAAAAGAGCGAGAGAGTGGCAACTGAATATTTAAGTAGACAAAAAAATAATTTAAAAAAATGAACAAACACTCGAAAGATAGAAAAAATCAGTGAAACAAAATGAATGAATGGCTGCTTTGTAATCACACGACACCGAATGAAATAAACCCTGTTGTACTCTTTTAAAACAATTGAATTTTTAATATTTTTTTCACATGTTTTGATGTTGAAATAAAATATTTCTATATGTACACTGATTAATCTGTAAGTCCTTGAGGCCCTTTGATATACAGGTTAAAGTTTAATTAGCTGAGTTTAAAAACGGTGTTTAATTACCAGAAGACCCTTGAGGAAGTGTGTTATTGGCCCTTTGTACATGACGGTGGGAAAGCACTGCTAAGCATGATTAGACTAAAGTCACCTACTTCAAATATATATATAGAAGGGTTTGCTAATTGAGTTATTTATAGTAGATCTTGAAGGTAGGAGAAACAGCCACTTTATGTATGGAGATACCTGTGCTCTGAAACTGCTCCGTGATCAGTTTTTATCAGGATGCAATTTCCTCTCATGCAATCAATGTGTAAGGATAAGGCAGTGTGACTGCTGACACACACACACGACATACATGTACAGACATTCATCCACCTGCAGGCTGAGCGCTGAAATTAACAACACCCGATAAAGAAAGATGATTGGTGGAGCCTCAGGCCCTGCGAACCACTGATTGGTTCAGCAGAGGATCTGGCTAACTGCTGCTGAACAGTGTGTGTGTGTGTCTGTTTTTGTATGTGTGTGGATCTCTCGGGGTATCCCACCCTCCCCTGCCTTATCAGGCAGCTCCACGGCACCGCTAGAGGAGTGCTGCTCTCAGGAGGGCAGAGCTACCAGCACACCGCTTATCTTCTACCAGCAAGGAGGGTTTATAGGTCTGATTAACTCACTGTTTGTATGTGTTGTGTATATGAGAAAAGAAGACAGAGAGCTGCGGTGTATAATTGTGTATTGTGGACTAATTGTGTGTGGGTGATTGTGTGTGCAGTGGCGGCTGTGTAAGTGGATGCCAGTGTGAGAAAGGTGTGCACTCAAGAGCAGTGAAGCACTTGGTGAGCCACCCAGTGAGCACGCATCCAAACCTCTTGTTCCCTCAGCGAGTCGTAGCTCTCCAGGGGCTCAGAGGCACCCAGGAAGTAACACAATGGCTCTGTTGGGGTTGAGTGTTTTTGAGTGTATAAAACACCATACAGTGCCTGACAAAAGTCTCTCTCGCTTTTATGCATTACAAAGCTACAAACTTAAAAAATGAAACAAAAATTTAAAAAAATCTAATGGCAACATTTGTCACCTAGATGACTTTAGCACACATTCTAGTAGTGATATGATTGATCTGGTTTGGGTCCAGTTGGTACCACGAGAGAGAGTGGACGTCTGAGGGTGGGGGGGTGGGGGGTGATAAAGGCAAGAGTGTGCCCCTTCCCAACCTTCACATAGGAGAAAGCACGGCTGCTATAATCTCTTTTCCTGGCTCTCAATGAAAGAGAAAGGAAGAGGCACTGGAGCCTGGGTCCACTTAGATCCGCTGCCCCTCACCCCAACTGTATCTTCTATCTGTTATCTCTCTCTTTTTTCTTTTTTTTTTTTACTATCTGCCCTTCTCTTGTTCCTGCTCTGCATTCTTCTCTGCTCATTCAGAATCCATGTGTAGCCACTCTTCACCATTCATCCAGTTTGTTTGGCTTGATGTGACTGATCATATCCCACACCTTTCAGCTGTTTCTTGTCAGATCTACAATACAGTATGTGCCTGTGCTTGTCTTTGGTGTTCCGCTCATTTAGCCCTGCTAGCAGGAGTACTTCTGGGATGAGGCAATGTGGATTCATTAGTTGCTCCGGAGTGAAATCTCTGAATGAACCGGTATGAATGTTTGAACAGATATTCATGGCTCTCAGAAGATAAATTCTTTGATGATTGCAAAATTCACTTTTACTTGCAGGTTGATATTTTTTGCTTTTCACTGAAATATGTTGACAGCACTGAAAGAATTAGAACAGGCATCCATGTTACCCTCAGGATGGATCCTAATGTCTTTGGCGATCCTTGTACTTTTACTTTAGTCCTACTGCTAGCACTAGGTTCACATTTGTGATTGATGAAGTGCCATGAAATTCACATTACATGTTCATGCATCATCCACCTAACCGTCCATCCATCCATCCATCCATCCATCCATCCATCTTCTTAAATGCTTATCCATCTAGGGTCACAGCCTGGCTTGACCCTATCCCAGCTGACACTGGTGAGAAGCGGGGTACATTCTGAACAGGCTGCCATTTCATCAAAGGGCTGACACAGAGAGACAGACAACCATTCACGCTGACAATTTTCAATCAATCAATGACTGGCAATACAGCTACTTTAGATTTAGTACCATCATCAGACCTGAATTCCAATTAGCCAAAACCCTGCAAAATGTCAGTCTAATATCTATTTTTATTCCTACTTTTGACCAGGATATTGGAATTTGACTCCCGTCTTGGGCATTTTTAAGTTTCATTTTCACCTGGTTTTTATTCAGGTTTAGGCACCAAAACTACGTGGTTAGTTTAGCTTTAGATAAAGTAGTTATTATTAAAAAGACCCCTTTACAGTTTTAAAAACATGCTAGAAAGCCCCCATTTACTAGGTTACTAGCGTGCTGAGTTCCACCCATGTAAATGATGGATGTAGCATCAAGGCCTGAAAGGTGAAGCCAGTGCTGATATTCATTTTGGAAGCAGTGGTCCCGATTAGAGTCAAAAACAATGATAAAGCAGAATATGATTTAGGGAGGACCTACTTTGTGATTGACAAGTTGCTACCCTATGAGCCTCAGTTTCTCAGTCAGATCCACCCTTGCTTGTCACATCTGGTTTTAAAACACCAAAATGCTCATCTCAGGGCTTCACAACATCACAATGGCTATGTCCATCTTTTATATAGAGTCACTGCATATAAAACACATATAAAAATGCAGGTTCTCTCTCATCTAATGGTGCCAACACGAGCATGCATTTCACATGCACTAAATCAGACATCCCCTAGAGGTCCCTTAATTTTATAAAGTAACTTTATGTCATTTATGCGTTTTTTTGTAAATTTATTAAAAAGAAAAAACTGAAATATCACATTTACATGAGTATTCAGACCCTTTACTTAGTACTTGAAGCACCTTTGGCAGCAATTACAGCCTCGAGTCTTTTTGATTATGATGCAACAAGCATTGCACACCTGGATTGGGGGATTTTCTGCCATTCTTCTTTGCAAATCCTCTCAACCTCAGTCAGGTTGGACGGGGACTGTCGGTGGACAGCCATTTTCAGGTCTCTACAGAGATGTTTGATAGGGTTCAAGTCAGGGCTCTGGCTGGGCCACTCTAGGACATTCACAGAGTTGTCCCTAAGCCACTCCTGTGTTGTCTTCACTGTGTGCTTAGGGTCATTGTCATGTTGGAAGTCTGAGGTCCTGAGCACTGTGGAACAGGTTTTCATTGAGGATATCTCTGTACTTTGCTCCATTCAGCTTTCCCTCAGCCCTGACCAGTCTCCCAGTCCCTGCTGCTGGAAAACACCCCCACAGCATGATGCTGCCACCACCATGCTTCACTGTTGGGATGGTATTGTGTAGGTGATGAGCGGTGCCTGGTTTCCTCCAGACATAATGTTTAGAATTGAGGACAAACAGTTCAATCTTAGTTTCATCAGACCAGAGAATCTTGTTCCTCACAGTCTGAGAGTCCTTCAGGTGCTTTTTTACAAACTCCAAGTGGACT
>VUQI01014941.1:20653-38582 GCA_015106735.1 Paratilapia polleni
AAGTATCAATGGCATGTGGACTGTGTGGATCACCCAGAGAGACCGGATCCATCCTTCTGCAATGACGGCCAGCAAGTGGCTGACAACAGCAGACAAAATGAGAAGTGCTACAGAGAAATACATTTTTCCTTTCTGTCAGAGAGGTATGAGCTGCTGATCGACGATGAGGCAAAAGCCAAGGCAAAAGAAGAGAAGAAGAAAAGGAAGAAGGAAAACTACAAAAAAGTAAAGAAGGTTGGTGTACACGTTTTTCTTAAAAATGGAATATTCAAACTTCAAGTTACAGATCCAATGTGTGTGTTCCAGTTTAATGACCATTTTTCTCATAATTTTTGAGAAAAGGTTTTGTCCAGTTACCCCAAGTTAAACAATCATGATCGGCTTTTAAGATAGTTAATATTAAAGGTTGCTCATATGGTCACCCAAACATTTAAGATGCCTTTCCTTTGGCAAACAGGACAGCAGTCCAACAGTTCATGTTGAACTGCTGGCCTAACCTCTGGGCTTACCTTGACCCAGCTTGACTAAAGCCAGAGATTACTCTCACTAAAGACCTTTTTAAGCTTCATATGTGTAAGCCCTGTGGTGAAACGTGCATGGATAGAGAAACAGTCCAGCCAAACACAATAGAGATCAGGACATGCTATTCAAAGGAGTTTCCCACTTCCTGCAGGAAGGCAGTCTGTACTCAGTATTCTCTCAGTGATCACTTAATCTGAATGCATGTCTATAATTTACCTTTACCCTCTGTACAACTATTTCAAAGTTGTTTTTTGTTTTTTTGTTTTTTCTATGGTCAGTTTACTGAGCAGAGGGGTTTATAACCCATTACATGTGAATGATAAGAAAGGAATGCCAGGTAAACAAATCATAAATAAGAGGCTGCTCACGTTTTAGTTTGTTGGGTTTTGTTGATTGATTCATTTCATTTCCAGACTGTTGCATTCCAATATGATTGTCAATTTCACATTCAGTTCTGACTTCCTGTATCCTCCACAGCCAGTTAGCTCGTTCCTGTCCAGAGATTACAGGATGCGATTGTACTCGCAGTGTGCCGCTCCTCCTGCTGTGCTATTGTTCTAAAGCACCACATACACAGCCTTAAAATCATGTCCTGACTCCAATCTTAATCTTATATTATTTTAGCCTGCTTTTGTTAAAATCAATGGGAACTGATACAGCATCCAAATACTGTGAGAATAAAAATGATGAGGGGTGGGGAAACAATCACATTTGGTACAAAACATTTTTGCTGCCTGTTTCTTCTTCTTCTTGTTTTTTGCATCCTTATCTGAATGAGTAGATTACGTAATTTATAGATTATAAAACATCTTCAATAACAGCTGAACTGATTCAGTGACTTTTCAATCTCTCTTTCAGAATGTTGGCAAGGCCCTGCGCTCCACATGGAAGTGTTTGATGCTTGGTCTTTACAGTTTTGCCCTCGGCTACTCTACTCCGATTACGGTGGCTGCTACGTTTGTCCCTGACTTTCACCCAAGCAGGAACAGGACCTGAGCCGAGCTCCCTGGAGCTCCACCAGTTTGTTTTCAAACTCACCTGTTTATACCAGTAACTCACGGACTCTGACCAAAGACTTTTAAAATGTGAACAATGTTTGTGTAATTCAAATTACATTTTTATGTTTCCAGAAGTTCAATGATCTTCTTAATTGCTGACATTAGAACCCTAGTGTCCTTTTGTAATCTTGCAAGGTGCGCTGTATGGTCAAAATATATTCTATAGCTCTACCTGATTTGCAGAAATATGCAAGTTAAAGATCATCAAATCTTATTAGCCATTAGCCTAGACACTGAAAATACTTCTGTGCCTTTTTCAGTTGGATGTGTGCCGAGAGATTATGTGAGCATGTGGAAGCTACAGCAGGACAGCAATAGCAGGAATATTCACTGTAGCTGCAGGTGAAGTGAGTCAAGGCAGAGACCTCTTTAAGGGATTTACAAGCAGGAAAGTCTTAACAAGGAAGTGATTATCAGTAAAGTAGTGGAGAAGACAAGTAAACAGTAAGAGGGAAACCAGCTCACCCCTTTTCTCAGTGGAGCAACTTATAGCACTGATCTCCAAAGCATTTTCCATGTAACTGTACAAATTCTGCTGTGAGACAAAGTTATAATAGTTAACTAAAACTGAACAAAAAAATAAAATGAAAAAAGATTAAAACTAACTAAAAATCAAAACTAACACAATAAATCTCACATACTTTCAAAACTAACTTACAAAAAATATAAACAGGATTAGTTTTAATTGTTAATTTGGCCAAATTTGCTCACACAAGCAAGCAAGCACGAGGAGGTATTGGTGCTTCTGTTTTTTGACACTGGGATGTCTACATGACTGTGAATCAAATGCCTTCACAATGCGTTGTGTTTATGCTGTAATACAGAATCTTCTTAATTTTTTCCCTCCTGAAAAATACCTCCCATATTGTAAAAACAGAAACTAAAGCTAGCTGAATAAAATTAAAAACTAAATTAAAGAAATATAAACGAATAAAAAAAAAAAAATACAAGAATGGGACAGCTCTGCTGTGAATACTGTAGATAATGTGAAGATGTTTTTAAAGATGTGTGTGTAGGTTTGATCATTTGTAAATGATTAAAAAATCGTGATATTTGTACGTTTGGTTGAAATGAAGCATTAATAAGAATGCAACAGAAGAGAAATTGACGTTTTTTGTATGAAAGTATGAAGTGTGAAACAGTGTAAAAGGAAGCGCAATCCAGCTGAATTTTTTTTTTAAAGTGAAATAAAGTAAAGAGAATTATAATAAAAAATAAATGTGATTTTAAGGATTTTATTGATTTACACGTCATTGTGTGTCTTTATTTTGTTTTTATTATATTTTATTGAAAGCGTCAATCAAACGTTCTGTGACATCATTCAGCTGCGACTCGACGTGGCTCTTCCGCAGTCTGGTCTTGTTTACGTACAGTTTGAGGATAATTTGTGTTTTCAGAAGATGACGGAGCACAAAGCAGAGAATATTAGCAATATCCCTATCGACGGATTCAGCAATTTAAGAATAACGTCGCTATGGACGTTCTTTATGTCTGTGAGTCGGATTTTATTATTTATTTCCCTGCTTCGAGAGGCTAGTAAGCTACGCTTTAGCTGTCACAGCTAACAGATGGAGTCCCTTTCTTTCCCTTTCCCATTTTTAGAGGAGATAATCAAGTTTAACTCCCTTAACGTGTGTTTTTACGGTCTGCAGGTGCAGTGGTCAGAGCCCTGGCTTATCGGTCTGTTGGTGTTTCATGCTGTGTGCTTGTTCCTGACTGTGTTCACCTGCAGGTATTACAGAGCTCAGATCTGCCACTTCCTGCTCGTAGGTGCGTATCATGAAGACTACACTGCTCATAAATAAATAAATACATACATAGGGAACACTTAAATCACACATTGGATCTCGATGACCGAAATATTCAAGTTGAAAGTCTTTACTGTTGTACAGTGTGTGATTTGTTAAGAAGAAGACGACGTAACGACGGTCAGTGGAAACCAAAATTATCAACCCTTTGAGGGCTGGATTAACAGTCACGCTAAATATCAAAATTGAAATCGCAGGTTGATCCAGCTTGCGTCATAATGTGGCTCAGCAGCTGTGTATTCCCCCACATGCTTCTATGAACCCCTTGACAACGTCTGGGCACGCTCCTGATGAGACGGTGGATGGTGTCCTGGGCTCCTCCCAGACCTGGATCGGGGCATCAGTGACCACCTGGACAGGCTGTGGCATTATCTGGTGGCATCAGATGCACTGATTCATAACATCTCAGAAGTTCTCAGTTGGATTCGGGTCTTGGGAATGTGAGAGTCAGCCAACGGCATCAGTGCCTACACACGTCGGCCACATGAGGCTGAGCATTGTCATGCATCAGATGGAACCGAGGGCCCACTGCACAAGGTTTGCCCTGATCCACAAGGTCTGACAGTGGGTCTGAGGATTTCATCCCGGTACCTAACAGCAGTCAGAGTACTTTGGGTAGCATGTGGAGGTCTGTGTGACACTCCACTGACCCACTGCCAAACCCACTGTCATGTTGTTGATGCTGCAGGCAGCATAATGTTCACCTCAAGTCCCACTAAAGGATGTTGGAATCATGCCATGGACTCTGTATCTGATAGTTTGGTTAGAAACATACACACAAGTAGCCTGCTGGAGGGCATTTTGTAGGGTTCTGGCAGAGCTTCTCCTGTTCCTTCTTGAACAGATACCGTTCCTGCTCCTGGGTTGTTGCCTTTCTACGGCCTTGTGCAGGTCTCCTCCTGTAATGGCCCATCTCCTGGTATCTCTTCCACACTTTTGGGACCATGCTGGGAGAGAAAGCAAACCTTCTTCTCATCCTGGAGGAGCTGGACTACCTGTGCAACTTGAATGGGCTGCAGGTACCATTTCATGCTACCAGAAGTGACAAGGACACTAACAAAAAGTAAAACTAGAGAAAAATCAGTGAGGAGGGATATGGAGAGAGCAATGGTCTGTGGTCACCACCTGCAAATCCATTCCCTTTTTGGGGGTTGTCCTGGTGCCTCTCCAGTACACCTGTTGTCACTCTCATTTGCACCAAAGCAGGTGAAATGGATTCACAATGGTTTATGCTTCCTAACTGGACAGACCAAACAGCCTTATACTGTGATGACTGAGTTTTCCCTTAATATTTTTGAGCAGAGTTGTAAGAAAGTTTTGATTAATGGTGCAAATTCACATACTGCATATCGACTTTTTGCTAAAATGTAATTTGTAATATGGTATTTCTAACTGTTAAATCCACATAGAGTGACCTAGATTAATTAGAAAACATATTTATTAGTAGTAGTGGTAACATATTATGTAAAACATTATATATTATATACTAGAAACAGCTATCAATGTGTTGTTGGAACACTCTGAGAAGCATCGTTGTTGGTGAATTTAAAACACATGAAAACCCCAAAGTCAGAAAAAGACTGAAAATGGGACCATCTGAGGAGTAAATGTGACACAGCACGGGAAAATCTGGCCAAAGACGCAGACCGAGAATCCCCCACTGCGCACAAAAACAGCCAAGCAATGACACAATCAAGAACAACCAGCAGCCAGACTTTCCAATATTTCCAGTGTTTGTTGTCTTAATTTTACTATCTGCAAAACTATGTCTGAAAAATGTAATTTATGGAACAGTTTGTCATGCAGAAACTGCAAATAAACAACACTAGTTTGACTTTGAAATCTCAGAAAACTGCACTACTGGTTTGTAATGATAATGCAAACTAGTAATAATTTAAGAGCAACGTACCTCTTAACAATGAAGGCTAATTAATACAAATACATCTCAAAATCCTTTATAGCTTGTATAGATTTGTTCAGCCAAGTTTTCAAATGTAAATGACCTGATGCTTACATGTAGTGCATGTAATCAGTCTGAGCTTCCAAGTGACTGATGTTCCCTCTCTCCACAGTTGGTCTGGTTTATAGTGCTGAATACCTAAATGAGCTGGCTGCCAGAAACTGGAGGTAACGTTATAGTTCACACATATTTTTATTTTTTTTTTGCTACTTTTGTGTTAAATATTATATATGATATGTCAAGGCTAAGAACATACCCTTAAGCTTCATTATTTCTTGCAGGTCCTTTTCTAATTTCCAGTACTTTGATTCCAAAGGCATGTTCATATCTTTGGTCTACTCAATTCCTCTTCTTCTCAATGCAGTCGTCATTGTGGTATGTTTGGCGTTTGTTCTCACTATATACCAATAAAAAAAAAAAAAAAAAAAAAAGAAGAAGTCAGAAACACTACCTTACAGCAGCTATGCCATAGAAAACAGTTGTTGTGTGATACACTTTGACAGATGGTGTGGGTGTACAGGACCTTTTCCACTATGACTGAACTGAAGACCCTTCAGCTGAAGAGAAAGGCCCGCAGAGAGAAGAGAGAGAAGAATGACTGATCCCTCTCTATATGTCCGTAAATGGGCTTCATGTGGAGGAATTTTGAAGCTCTGACTTGCTAATCCTGAATTTTGGAAAAGGACGTCCAGTTCCATCTTGTGACTTAAAAAGGATTTTTCATTGATGTCAGTAATGTCAGGAATGAGGGTCTTTTTTTCTTTCTTTTTTTTTGACTATGACTGTTGAAAGCTTCTGTACACTATGACATTTATGAGGACCAAAGGACATTCACTGCTTTATATTTAATGTTGTTTTAAAGCATGTTAAAATGCACAAACAAAATAGTGTTGTTTTAATTAACTTTTATGTGTCTGTAAGATTTAAGTCTGGAATAAATTCAGTCTTGCAGCAGGCTTTGTATCCCCAGACTGGTTAAACTTGTGTTACGCAGCTGTGGAAGGTTGGAGGGTCTCTAAGGTCCTATGACCTGTCAGTAGAGCCTCGGAGGCGGGACATTCTGTGATGATGGGATGTGCTAATCCCTCTGTGCAGGACAGAATTCTTGCAATCTTCAACTCTCCACACCTCCTGATTGCTTCAGGACTCTGCAGAACAGCGCTGAGCAGTGGCCCTTTTTCCTCTGGGGTAGGAAAGGCAAGAATAAAAAATGCAGGATCACATTGTAGCTTCCTTTCTCTGCAAAAAGATTCATAGGATGAAGGTTCATTATTCAGCCCTCATTGTCACTGAGGAAGCTCATTTCAAGACTTCCAAGATTTGAATCTTTTAAAAAGAATGTAAATAATTGCAGAGAACATCTTTTTATGCCACGCTTTTTTCTCCCCGTTAAACCCTGGTGCCTACATTACCCACAATGCAACTCATCCACCAAATGTTCTTGGATCCTGGGTCAAAGATTTGATTGTGTTATGTCCTTCTTTGCAGTGCCACTTCCCAAACTCTGTAACCACAGTTTGAAGTGTAACAGTAATGGCTTTCTGCTTCAGTGTTTTGGTTCTTTCACTTGATATGTTTTTATGTCTCATATTGATTCATCAAATTCCCATGGATAATCTGTGCTTTGCAGGGCTAATATGAAGCGTGCAGTGAAAGATAAAGGTAAAATACATTTAACGTGGTTTGGTGTTTTGTATCTTTAAAAAAGCAAGTATAAGTAAAGCATGAATAATACATAATTATTAAAAAGGCAGAAACAAACACAAAAAAATGAAAAGGTGTGGAGGTAATGGTCACTAAAAATTCCAACAGATGCTGCTGTGCAATGTCCAGGTTAATGTTGGCCTCTGTGGTTTCAGTAAATGTCTGGGAATGATAGTGCGCCACTAGAAGGCAGTATGGGCTAAATGACATGAGACATGCAGCTGTCCATACTTAAGTGAACTACTCCTCAGCCCACACTACATTTTTATTCTTTTTATCTCTGCAGAGATTTGACAGGGTGTTTATCTCAGCTATGCTGTTGTTTTAATTTTATTTATTATCACTCCTTGTTTTTCCCCCAGTTGAATCTGATATATATTGGCATGCTTTGGCTGTATTCATCTCTCAGGATTCATTAAATCTCGGCACGAGTGATTGGAAGTTATCTAAAAGGACAGGCAGGAAGAGGAACGGGTGGTATTGCATTGATAAGGGTGGTGATGTGAGTGTGTGGGTGTGCACATGTATAACAAGATTGGTCAAGACTCCATCTCCTGTGTTGAAGGCTCCTCCAGGACAGCTAGTGAAACATTACAAGGTCCACTCTGACCTCTCCGACCTCTCTGAGGGCGAGTGTTAAATACACATAACGTATTGCCTGTTAGACAGCTTATCACAAGAGTGTGTCACTACTTTTTTAGGTACACCACGACTGATGCAACCACTTCATCTTCTCCAGACACATGAATCATATATAAGTGAATGATTAGATACCCACCCAAGTTTCAGAAGGTCTTTTTCTTTTCCAGCAAAAGACTAAAGTAAACGCTTTCCCTTATTTAAACCTTCTGGCTTTAGTTGGTGTGAAATTTGATGCCAAATTCACCAGTTCATGAATCTCACATATTGCTGCTTTCCTTTTGTCATGTAGAACAGTATATTGCACAACATCTAGTCAGCTGCGGTCCTGTGAGTATAAAAGAAGAAAAAGAAGAAACTTTGGATAAAAGAAGAAACATCCGTCAGAAGGAGGTCTGAGGAGATTGTGCAGTGCACTGTAGGTCATGCAACTTATTGGACATTGATGCAGATTAACTGCATGGTTTGCATCAATTATGATGAATTACATGAATTCTCAGTGGGTACCTAATCAAGAAAGTCTACAAATGAAGAGAGGGAAAACACACAAAAATCCCTGATTTCTATTGCAAACGCCCATCGTGCCACAATCGGTAATATAAGAGACACTGACCGTTGTTGACCTTTTTACAGAACATTGTAGAAGGATAGACTGATATATTTAAATTAAAAGCATAAGAGTTACAGAACTGTTTTTTGGGGAAAACGTTGAATATAGTATGTCGCAAACAGTAACCACACTTAAATAAACAGTTTAGGATTCCTGCCCAGAAAATGACATATCAAAGATTAATCATGTGTATGGGTTATGGCATGTGGGCTGAGGCTGAGGCTCACACAGGATTTGAGAAATCAAAACTTTACGGAGAGAGTGCTGAAACACTGGTTATACTATATACACTGACACAGCATTAAAACTACTGATAGGTGACTTGAATATCACTGATCACCTCATTACTATGCAAAGCTCTGCTGGGAAAACCTGGGTCCTACATTTATGTGGATGTACAGTACTGTGTAAAAGTCTTGACCCACCCATCATTTTATTTATATTTTGCTGGGTAAATGGGAAATAGATGCAGCAATTTATTGAAACATGCAAACATACATGGAAATACAGTGTATAAGGCAAAACAGAGTTTGTACAATTCTAATGAGCTTGAAAGTCAGTGTTTGGTACACACAGCCTGGGCTCTCTTAGACAAGCTTTCTGCCTTTTGTTCCGTTCTCTGTCAAGATGATCCCTAGTAAGATTGCCAATAAGACACTTTCCAGATGGTATTGCATGGTGCATCAAAGGACAGTACTTTTCTACATTCAGAATTCTACCAAATTTGACAAGATCTCCAACACCACTGGCTGAAATGCAGCCCCAAACCATGACAGAGCCTCCACCTTTACAGATGGCTGCAGACACTCACTGTTGCACCTCTCTCCTGACCTCCTCCGTACATACTGACAAAGATTTGTACCAAAAATTTCAAAATTAATCGCTCCATAAGACCTGTTGTCACTGATTTTCAGTCCAATTCTTGTGTAATTTGGCATACCTCAGCCTTTTCTTCCTGTTTCTCTTCCTTAAGAATGGCTTCTTGACAGCCACCCTTCCACTGAGACCATTTCTGATGAGGCTTCAGTGAACAGTAGATGGATCAACTCAAGGGCCAGATGCATCTCTCAGGTCCTGTGTCAGGTCTTTGCTGGATTTTTTCCTAGTAAGGACATGACTTTCAGATACTGTTCATCTGCTGTAGATACATTTTTAGGCCTGCCCCTTCTTCTTTTGTCCTCCATTTGTCAAGTTTCCTCGAATATTTTAAGGACACACTGCACACTATGCAGAGATAAGCCAAATTTTTGGCTAATAGCTCTTTGTTGGTACAAAAATACAATTTTATGCCTCCCAAATTGTGTTATCTTTGGTATGTTTTGTAGGTTCCACTAAAGAAGTATGAACAAATTATGGGTTTTTGCGACAGGATGGTAGTAACAAAGTGCCTAAAGATGCAGTTTCCCCAGTCCAGCATCTGCAGAATGTGCCAGAAATAGTCCAATCCATGGAAGCCAGTGTCTCAGTGTCTGGATGTTTACAGGACAATTCAGGGTGGCAGCACCTCATGTTACCCCATTCAAAGTAAATGAGGGGTGATTGTGCGGCTTCTCAGTAACACATGTCATGGACTGTCTGCTCCCAAATTTCAAAACAGAACAACATGAAAAACTGCTTATACATTTCAAAAATAGTTCACCAATATATGTTTGATATATTTGAAAGTCTTCTTTTTAGATTATTAGTTTTTTGGGAGGTTCCCAAGGCAGAAAGTTGCACTGGATGCCTCTGAATTGTATGAAGTAACCTTGACCTCAGCTTTATTCAAAGTACCTCTAAAAGCGACGAGAATGCACTGCTGTGTACATGGACAAAGAATGGGAAGTGTGGAAATAATGGACTTGTGTACCATCACTCTTGTGTCTCCAGAATGAGGGTACACAGCTGTGCAAGGGTGTGTCGGACAGGTCAGTCGAAAACAGCCAAAACACACACACACACACACACACACACACACTCGTTTTGACATCTTAGTGGGGAACCCCATTGACGTAATGCTTTCCCTAGCCCCTTACCCTAACCCTAACCATCAGAAATGAATGCCTAACCCTAACACTCACCCTAAACCTAACCATAACCTAATTGTAACCCTAAACCTAAAACCACATTTTGAGCCTCAAAACTGCCTTCAAATTCGTGAGGACCAGCGTTTTGTCCTCACAAATCACGGTTGGTCCTCACAACTATAGTTTCATGCTAATTTCTGTCCTCACAAAGATCTCTAAACAAGTACACACACACTTTTCAATTTATTCCATTTCAGTGACTGTGTGTGTGTGAAGTTTTTTTGTTTGTTTTTTTTTACACTTTTGCTTGATGCCGAATTTAAAAATCATCATTTGAACATTTCAGCTAACACTTCTTTAAAAGGTGAAGAGTAATTATGTGTCTTGTCTGGTGCATTTGTATGTGGTATGATTTGCTTATCCTTATAGGAGTACATCAGTCATAGTGAGTTTTTCAAGGTGCACTGATAGCCATAGAATTCCTTTAAAATGAAGTATTCAGAAAACAACAGTTTTTTTTTCTTTTTTTGATATTTTGTAATATGCACAATTTTCCTGGGTAAACACACTGGCCAAATTCATGACTGTTCTGATACATGTTACATCAGCACATAGGGTTGGCCCACAAAATTGGAGATTTGGGTGTTTTTGTGAACACAGAGATCTGGGAGGGAGTCAAATTCCCTGTTTGAGTTATTATTTCACTTGTTCACTGCTTACTATTCATGGATTAGATCCACCTGTTTGTAAGAGAAGTCTGAGTGAAGCTTCCCTGTCAGGTTTGATTTTGACCCTGTAAAAAAAAACCCAAAAACCGAGTTTTTTTTCCATGATGTTTTTGATTATGTTGGCCAGCTGGCTGCAGATGCAGAAATGCATTTTTTATTTCATGTGTTCAATAGCCCAAAATGGATGCTATGAGTTTATATCTGGAGAACAGAAAGGAAATGATCTCAAATGACGACAGAGTTTTTTTTGCCGTCCGTCACAATGTTCTCTCTTGCTCTTTTCTATACAGTTTATGTTGGCTCCAGCTGCAGTTCTCAACATCTGTGGTTGTATAACCTACTGGGTAAGCTGTTTGTCACGTGCTTAGTTTTTATTACAACGTTTTTCTCATTAGGGCCGGTTCCAACCACTTTTTTTACATAAATCTTGCACAAGTTCTGAATGTACATTCCTGCACTGCAGCTGAACATAAATATAGATTAAGTAAGACATTAAATAATTCACTGTACAAAGAGCTTTTTTTTTTCTCGCATAAGGTGACTTACGTCAGTGGTGACGACAAACCAGCTGTAGCTGCAGTTCAATCCCAGCTCATAACATAATGAAATTATATATACAATGTGTTATTCAAAATGTCTTTAATAGATTTGAACTAACTTTTTACTGATCTTATGTGGTTTTACAGTTAATAAATTAAAAACTGTATAAAAAATATTCAGGGGCTGGGTGATGCAAGTTTGCATGCAGAAAAGGCCTAAATGGTTTGGGAGGGTTTTTAAGTGACTGAATGCTCTCTCTCTCACACACACGCAATCCATCCCATAGGATGATGATGGTTCCTCAGTGTTTAGTGGGGTTTTTGGTGAGTCCTTATGTGCCTATGGAGGCCATGACTGACACTATCTGCCACTGGCTTGGCAGGTGAAAACTGTTTGAGTTTGAGGACGATCTTTGGTGTGATGTTTTCTATGACGCTCCATGTATGACGCTAGGTAGCTGACCTATGTTTCTCTTCAATTCTGTCTATGCCAGTTTTGATGGCATCTTTCCACTGTGTGCGGTCTGAGGCCAGTTTCTCCCATAGAGGATGTCCTTGGGCAGTCTGACTGAATGCTATCTCTCCTAAAACTATAGGAGCTCTGTCACTATTATATATATTAGTAGAATTAACGCCTACATTCTGTTTGGGTCAAATTTGACCTGTTTTGACATTTGACAGCAGTAAAAATACCCTAAATGTCATTCTTTTAGCCTGAAATTTGATGACTTTTCCTAAAGTGACCCAAAATACACACCCTTTGAACAGGTGCTGCTAAATTTTGTACATTGAGGCTGTTCTATCGAGATGGATTTTAGATTCACTAGTGTGGGTCAAATCAAAGAAAATGGTGGTTTTTAGGGACCCTTGAAACTATGAAAATGTACGTGCCATATCTGTGTGTATTTTTTATGGGGCTAATGGTGACTGAGTTCAAGGCGGACCTTGACACTGTCATGAGAACTGTCTGTGTTCCTGCAGAGACAGGCACCTGCTAGTCTTTGAAGGTTCATGGGGGAATCTCGAAACAGTGAGTAAAACAGCATAGGAGTGATTTTATATGGTGTACAAGGAAGGAACAGAGGTCAGAGTGTGCCTTGACACAGACAGATCTGTACCTGCAAGCAAAAGGAGAGTTTATACATTCTAAATAGATCTATAGTCCAAAATTCAGTATAGAAGTTTCTCGCATGACGTCATGTGTACATTGCTGGAAAGTTGTCTACCATGTAGGATGTGACACAACCACCAATCACCAGGGAAAAATGCGTATTCCCCGAGGGACTGGCGAGTGGTTCCTGGAGGTTGATGGCTGTTCCTAAGTCAAATCAGTCGCAAATATGATGCTTCGCCAGAAGCCTCCTTATGATTGCTTTAGCAGATTGCTGCGGTTGCCTGTAGTTTGCAGGGAAGATGCCGACTTGTCTGCAAACACTCGCGGTAGTAAAACCTAAAAAGAACGGAAACAGTGAACGTTCACCTTCAAAGTAAAAGCTGTGCCTCAGCGCTGCAGCCAACACGTTAAAGCACAGACAGTATAAAAGATGGACATAGCCACTGGGTCAGAAAAATGAAGCCAATCTGGAAGTGCCTCAAACCTGCATTTTATCTGAAGGCCACCAGATGGCGATAGCTGTGGTTACAAAAAGACTCCCGTACTATAGAAGTTTATGGGAAAACAGCTTTCTGACTTGACCTCTGTAAACACTCTCCTGTTGAGTTTATGGGCTCAGTCACTCATTTTGCATCACACTGAATAGATATCAAACAACAGTTGAAACTATGTTAAATCAACATTGTATGGTCAACCTAAATTTCACTAAATTAACACTGAATTCTCACATTGATTCTTGATCATTTTTGGACCCTCGGTTAATATTGAAAAAATGATGAAATCACGACTAGAGATCGACAGGATTTCAATGGTATTTCAACTGACTGTAAAATTTCATTGAACCAATGTTGAAGTCTGACCGTGATTTTTAGTCACTCTGCACCCTCAGTTATTATAGAAACAAGTTTGAAATCAGACTGATGATCAGCAGGACTTCAGTAGTATTTCAACTGATATTAGAAACAGCTAATTACCAATAATACTTCAAAATATTGTACTTCTTTATCTACAGTCAGGATAAATGGTGTAATGAGATTGATTAAAATATATTTAACCTTACTATTAAACAGTAGGCTCTAACAATATATGTCTCTCTCCCTCTGTCTTTCTCTAACTCATCCTAGCTACCATAATCCCACCATCATCTAGGTTATCAACTATGTCAGCAAGCTAATTCAGTTAATGACATTAACTGTCTAATAATGATCATTGCGACAGTTACAAATCTACAGTATGTATCACTGCATTTAGTGTTCGACAATATACATAAAATATAATTGGTTGAAAAAATACATTTTGCACAATTCAAATAGTAGAAAATAAGTAAATGCTTACCTGATGTATTCACAGAGGAGATCTCTGGGGTACAGTAATGTTGACTAACACAGGATCATCTCCCGGTCAACCATAAATCCATGATTTTTACATCTCAGTCAACTATAAATCAATGACTTTTCAACCTCATTGTTGTTACCTGGTCAACTATATATAGATGATCAATCAATTATAACCAAGACAACGATAAATCAATGACTTTCCAACGTCGTTGTCACCTGGTCAACTATGATCTATCAATTACACCAGGACAACTATGAATCAATGTTATTCCAATGCCATTGTCATCACGCTGTAAGATTTCATCAGTATTTTAACGTTGATCCAACATTTATTTAGCATTGAGATTTCAATCCCAACTATAACGATGATTCAGATGAAAAGTCAACATTGTTTTAGTGTCGTCTTAAATCTGTTTTGTAAATCTTGGTCATACCATGTTTAAAAATAGAGGATTATCTGTGGTATGAAAACACATGCTCATTGGTTAATGAGCTGTCAATCACAAGTCATTAGCCAATGAGCGTGCGGTTTCACAGTCAGACCTGCTCTTTCTTCTCACATCTGGTAATCTCAAGGCTTTGAAACGGGACTTCAGAAACCACTGCGTGACATTACAGTAGCTACGTCTTGTATATTATTTATGCTACTGCTCCGAGAGTAGCTGGCGAGTGTTTGTAGTGAGCGTGTTGCATACAAACTACAGGTGACTCTGATAGCCACCAAAGCAATCGCAAGGAGGTTTTTGCCAACTGGTCAGAGAATACACATTTTTCCCTAGTAATCGGTAGTTGCCAGGAGGTCACTGACTGGTCTCTAGGACTGTGTGACTGGTGCTTTAGCAATCAATTTTCCAGTGATCAATATGACCGGTATGTAAGGGTTAAAGACACACAAGACAGTAAAGTCAGAATTTTTAAAAATGTAAATGTGTCATATAAAGTGACCATAATGAGCCCTTTTACTCCATTAAAAGGAGCACGTCTTGAAATATTTGAGATGTTTTAGTTATTAATACAAAATGAATGGCAGCTTTTCAGTAACATACTGTCAACCTCTCTACACAACCTAATAATTGTTTATAAGGTGTCTTAGATTTGGTCATGTGATTTCATAAGCATTCATAGTATGCATTAAATGGATCCTTTATATAAGGAGAAGTTGTACAACTGTGTTGTACTATGTTATAAGCATCTTTTAAGTTTTTATATACTACCACTACTATGAGTTCTGAATAGGGCCTGTAGCAACAAGCACTGAGAGCAGTGTGCTCTGACCTGATGGTGGTGTCCTGTAACAGCAACATCTCTCTGAGTCATACTGTGACTAGGCATGCTCTGTAATGCAATAACAAGAGGAGAGAGTGTGATAGATGACTCACTCTGGGTGTTCTTATGAATATCTCAGTGTGATATACATGATTATATAGACATATTCTATTAGACCTTTGCAGCATAGTGGTGATGTCTAAAGCCTGCCACTGTCTAATAGAAATTTGAATAAAATCGCTAGTTATTAGTGGAGGATATACTTTTATTTTGACATAGTTTAAAAATCAATATGACATTTACAATATTTCAGTTACATTAATCCTGTCTCCAGGATTAATGCTTAAAGCCACAGAGGGCTTGAACTTAGTGACTCATTCTCAACCATTCAGTGAGTCATCATTCAGCTTGTATCACTAACTACACTTTATGGTCCACATAGAGGATGATCACCTGCTTTCATTACTGTTTGATTTACTATTTACAATATAATGCCTGCATAACAGAAAAGATTATGGAGTCAAGTTGTCTTACCCCTCAAAGCCCTCAAATTGTAGTAATTTTTAAAGACTCTTATGAAATCAATAAAATCAGTAGTAAATGGACTGCATTCACATAAGGCTTTTCTAGTCTTTTTGACAATTAAAGCCAAACCAATATTCACTCTTGTTTCTGGGCACTGGAACACTCTAAACACGTCAAAGCAATACACAGTAAAAGGCAGCAGTCAATTAAGCACAAAGACAGACCATTGCATTGATTTGATATTGTACTGATATGATAGAGGCAAGCAGAAATAAATCAACATAGGAAACAAGACAGAGCACACCAAAGCTTTATAAAAGCTGTAGTCAGTGTTAGTGAAAGCGTGTGTTTTGGAAGAAGTTCCATTCTAATATAAGACGAGGACTGCCTGACTAATAAGAGACTATAAGTTGTTACCAGTTTCAAGATCACTTAATAAAATTCAAGAAATCTTGCATTACCACTTTATACATCAAATGCTTCTCAAAACAGATGTGAACACTTGGAAGAAAAATACAGATCACCAAATATTGTTTGATTTATGTTTTAGGTGAGATCAACAAGTATTTCTTGAAACAGATGCATGTACTTGGAGGAGACATCCAGATAACAGATATTGTTGGATTTATGTTTCAGGTGAAATCATTACCAATATCGTCATTCCCCAGCTTCCCTCTTCTTACTCACCGTGAACAGCTTTTCATACTTCTACTATTCCCCGTGCAACTGGCTCCTCTCGGTTACAGATATCCAGTAGCATTGTGGGAAGCCACAGATTATACTGGGAACTGTATGACAAACAAAGATGCTGCCAAATTGGTCTTGACAGAATTCTTACATCATCAAGACGGTAAATACAGACAGTAACACTGAGATGATAATGAGCATGCAGTGAGCCAAACAGCAGTTATTGGCATTAGTGTTTAAGCCAAATATCCTTGCTAACCACTTTATTAGGTGAACCTGTTCAACTGCTCATTAATGGAGATATTGACTCAGCCAGTCACATGGCAGCAACTCAATGCATTTATGCATGTAGACATGGTCAACACGACCTGCTGAAGTTCAAGCCGAACATCAGAATGAGGAGGAAAGCTGATTTAAGTGACTTTGAATGCGGCATGGTTGTTGGTGTCAGAAAGGCTGGTCTGAATATTTCAGAAACTGCTGCTCTACTGAGATTTTCCCACACAACCATCTCTAGGGTTTACAAAGAATGGTCTGAAAAAGAGAAAATATCCCGTGAGCAGCAGTTCTCTGGGTGAAGCTGCCTTGCTGATGCCAGAGGTCAGAGGAGAATGACTAGACTGCTTCAAGCTGATAGGAAGGCAACAGTAACTCAAAGAACCACTCACTACCACCAAGGTATGCAGAAGAGCATCTCTGAAAGCACAACACATTGAACCTTGAAGCAGATGTGCTACAGCAGCAAAAGACCACACTGGGTGCAACTCTTGTAAGCTAGAACAGGAAACTGAGGCTACAATTCTTACGGGCTGATGAGAACTGAACATTAGAAGATTGGAAAAACATTGCCTGGTCTGATGAGTCTTGATTTTTGCTGCGACATTCAGATGGTAGGGTCAGAATTTGGTGTAAACAACATGAAAACTTGGATCCATCCTGCCTTGTATCAACAGGTCAGGGTGGTAGTGGTGGTGTAATGGTGTGGGGGATATTTTCTTGGCATCCTTTGGGCCCCTGAGTACCAGCTGAGCATCATTTAAATGCCACAGCCTACCTGAGTATTGTTGCTGACCATGTCCATGCCTTTATGACCACAGTGTGCCTATCTTGTGATGGCTGTTTCCAGCAGGATAACACACCATGTCACAAAGCTCAAATCATCTCAAACTGGTTTCTTGACATGACAATGAGTTCCCTGTAGTCAAATGGCCTCCACAGTCACCAGATGTCAATCCAATAGAGCACCTTTGGGATGTGGTGGAACAGGAGATTCACATCATGGATGTTCAGCCAACAAATCTGCAGCAACTGCGTGATGCTGTCATGTCAATATGGACCAAAATCTCTGAGGAATGTTTCCAGCACCTTGTTGAATCTATGCCACGAAGAATTAAGACAGTTCTGAAGGCAAAAGGGGGTTCAACCC
>VUQI01014944.1:2184-21550 GCA_015106735.1 Paratilapia polleni
GTTTAGATTTTTTTTTTTTTTTTTTTTTTTTTTTTTTTTTTTAACATACATACATGGTCTATAATTTCACTTATTCTGCTTCATAAATTACTACATTTCTCAACCAGCTGTCAGAAAGTGTTCAGATGTTTTTCACTTAAATTATAGATTTTCTAGATCAGCATCAAAATAAAGATTCTGATCATCATTCTCTGAATTGTAGATGAAAGAAGTTCTAACATTTTGCTTTCTAATTTACAAATATTCACACAAGCCAGAAGCAAAAACCAGATAGTCCGTTTTTAAAATGCGTTATAAAAAAACTCTTTATTTTTCAAATAACTCGTTTTCGTTTTATGTTAAACTGATTTAAATTGTCAGTTAGTGACTTTAGACAATAAGTGAAATCCTCTGTGCAGAAAGTTCCCATTTGTTAAAATCAGGTGAAAAGAAGAAAGTAAGAAAGTAAAATATCGTACAGTATGAGAAATCAAAATCATAGTTCACACTTTTAAAATGTGTAATCAGGTCAACAGAAATTCTGTTGTTCTTTTCATTTCTTCATTATTTCTGTGTAAATTCGCCATTGTGGTGAGATGTAACAACCAAACTGGTTAATGATCTCAATCAATATTTAAACGGGAGGCACAGCACAGCTCAGACAGACATCGTAATTCATTAAGACAGGCTCTTAAAAAGACAAGATTGAATGCTGAATAGAAAATGAAAACACTGGACCATCTCTTATAAACACGAATATAGAAGTGCAATTACAATAAATTAGGCCTGTGTAAGAAATCGTTCTTTTCCTTTATGCCATTGAAAGGTGTGAATTCATTTACCATTACAGCTTGACCTGGTTTTTAAACGTTCAGTTTTTCCCAAGGCAGCATGCTTTTCTGAAAACCTAATTTCTGCTAAATTACTCATATTAGGAATGCAGTTCAAAACAATTGATTTTCTCTCTAATACCCTCCTCTCCATCTCTCTCCCAGTCTCCAGTCTTCCTCTCTCCCTAATTATGTTTTTTTTTTCTTCCCGTCTCCCCATTTGGTTTCATGGTGAACAATGCCGATGCCAACTAATCAGTCTGTGCCTATGCCACAGAGCCCCCAGCAACAGCTGAAGGAGTGCCATGCCCCATGAATACCAAACAGCCAGGCACAGTGCGACAAGTGCTGAGCAGTCAGACGCAGCACAGCCAGAGCGGAGCTGGTGCCCACAAAACAGCCAGACAGTTTTATTAGGGTCTGTCTGACACGCAGCAAAGTCTGGCAGCACCCGAGCCCACTGATGAAATCCTCACCCACCCCCACCCCCCCAAAACAGTAACAAAGCAGCACACTCACAGCAATCCGCCAAGGATCCAATAAATATCACCCCGTAAAAATCAGCTCCCGGCTAGTTTGTAACTCCGCTCAATGGGGAATACAAACTTTGTTCAAAGTCAAACTAGTTCTCAACGAGCAACTGCTAAATTGATCTCCATTATGCCATCCGAGCGACGCACGCAGAGTGTGACAGAACAGGAAAATTCTGCTAAAGCTTTATGCTGTAAAATCAGCTTTTTATTGGCAAATTGGATTTGAGCCTGTTAGGCATTTTAAGCAGAATATTTAGAGAAAATATTGTTACTACTTTAGGGTTAATTTGTTTTCGTTCCTGCTAAGTTGATAATTAATAAGTACAGACTGAGAAAACTCCTTCATTTTGTCACTGTCAGTTGGTTATTACTTATTGAAGTGTATAAAATATAACTACATTTGACATAAAAATGGGTTCATTTAAAATGAAAGCAGTGCTTGTAATTTATCCCAAATCAAACAGTTAAAGCTTTTTTTTTTCAAACGAACTCTTAATTAGGATGCAGTTTTAGTAGATCTGGAAATGTCTGTCAAGGTCGCATTACTTAACAGCAAGAGGCAATATTGACTTTTCTGTTTTTTATTTAACTCGTCCTTCAATAAAACCATTTATGTGCCGTGTTTACACTAAGCCAGCCAAAGTACTTTTAATAGTGACAGATTACACGCAAGATGTAAAATATTATGTTTAGACTGATTAAACTGAAATCATGTAAGTTAGTGCACAGAGCAGCAAGAGATCTTATATATTAATATAGTGTGATTTGCTTGTATCTGTACTTGTGTTAAATAAACAGCTTTCAGTATGAGGTTTCTGTTCTCAGAGAGTCTTCAAGTTCCTGCAGGAAACATAGATTCAGACCTTGAATAGGTGTAGATAAACCAAAGGCTCCAGCTGATGGCCCAAGTGTGTGCGAGAGATTACACTCCATTGTTCAGAGGTGGTCATGTAACACACTCCGCCGCCGCATCGCTCGGCGATAAAAGTAATAAGGACAGATTAACGTTTATCTGGCACATTTGGATTTGGGCTGGAGCTGACATGGAAATCAGGTGGATTTAGTGAATTAGAAGGCTTGTTTGTGTTTTTGTTTTTTTTTATTTATTTATTTTTTGTTTTTGCATCGATTGTCAGGCTCTGTTGTCTGCTGATGCGGCTTAGTGTTCAGGGGATCTCTTATCGCGGCGCGGTGGGGGAGGAGGCGCAGGTGGTGGAGGCGGTGGTGGGGGGCATCAGGTATGCTTGATAGTGGAGCAGTGCAGAATGGAGGGGGGCGGAGGCGGCGGCTTGGGGGGCGTCTGAGTTTCCAGACACTGCGGCAGGAGGCCAGACAGTCACCTAAACACACACACATAAGTGTGTTAGTGATGCTGCGCACACAAACCTGTGCAAAAATACACACGTTTCATACGCAGCCTATTCAATTTTGTTTTTAATTCAATCAAGGGGTATAAATCATAGTGCCACTGGTAATGCAATTATCCCCGTGCATGGAAAGCACAAAAGTTTCTTTATTATTCTCAGGGCAACAGGGATGAGAGATAAACTCCATTAACTTTTACAGATTACAGTAAGTGCTGTGGGAGGTGCGGCTGTCTGTTGAAAGGACAGGCAAGCTGCACTGAGACTCGTGGATTTTCACGGCGGGCCTGTGGGCACAGAGCAGGATTCTGGAAAAGTGGAGCTGATGATTGAAAACCAAACAGCAAAGCTCAGAGGGAGCAGGCTGATGGCCTGGCAGGCCAGAGGTCTCAGCACAGCCAACTGGAATGCTCTCAGACCTGGTTTGTTGTGCGTGTTTGTGTTGAGCACGGGTCCACAGTATTTGAGGGTGTCTCCTGGCCCTGCTCCCTGCTCGGGTCCCGTGTTATCTCCCCATTCTCTCTCTCTGATCTGTGATTCACTTCGGAGGCGTTGCCAGGGAAACCTGGTATCTGGCTAGCAGCTTGATGGAGTTATTGAACTGTAACTGGCTGGGATAATTATGCTCTGTCTTGCCGGTTGACTGTCCAGTGGCTGGGACTTGAATGTGACCTATAGCTGGCCCGGCATTGCCACCACGAGCTAAATGCTTTTAACCCCTTGGCTGCCAGACATTTGGGCAGTGGTAACCTTGGCATTGATGTCCAATCTGAGTTTACACTTGGAGCCGCTCTATGACTCCCCCTTTTGTAGCCACATCACTGCTGCGGGAAGTTATTTTTCCAGCTAAAGATTCACTTGACTTCTGGTTAAACCTATCACTGTAACTCCAGCAGACACGAGTGTTCAGTGTGCTTTGTGCCCCTGCTGAAACAGGTCATGACCACAAATTCCTTGTGTGTCCTCAAGTGTATCCACTTATCCCCTGAGCAGGTGGATATTAACAGTGTTTATTCAGAGTCGGCATGGCTCGTTTTGTATCTTTCGCAGAAGTGTTGATGTTTCAGAGATACATTTTCTCTGTAAAAGAAAGTTGGGTTGTTGGATTTTCTATGTTCCCACATTTATGCTAAATTGCTATCATTATCTCTTCTTGTCTAGGATCCCCGCCAATTGTCTGTCATGCTCCATGCTTAAAGGTAAGAGAGATACTACTTGCATATGCAACACAATCAACAAAATCCTTACTTTCTAGTCTTATTTTGTGTGATCCATTATGTTAGCAGACAGCAGCAGATGAGAGTTTAGTTGTGTCGCTGCCTTGTTTTGCTTGCAGTAGACGAGTGAGTCAGTAAAAGTGTCAGACTGCCGTAACAGACGGCCTGCGCGAGATAATTAGCCCGGAGTCATTTGGAAGGCGCTCAGCTCTGCCCAGGTGCCCACTGCGCTCAGAAAGAGACCAGACGACCTTTTACTCAGCTCCGTCCCACTGCAGTCACTTAAAACAGTGATGGATGTTTCCCTTTACTCCCCGCTCCCTACCGGCCCTCATTCTCCTTTCCTCTCCACCCCTCCCTCTCTCCCTGTCCCTCTCTCTCTCATCTCACCATTTCCCTCACTTCTCTCCTCTGCTTGCGGCACCTTATTTGTCCCTTCTCCTCTCCTTGTTTTTCTACCTTCCTCTGCCTCTTACAGCCCCCATTCTCTCTATTCTTCCAGAGTGATGAGGAGGAAGAGGAGGAGGAAGAAAGGTGTGGAGAAGAGGAGGGGGGTTTAAAGTGAAGTGGTGGAGGAGGGGTTTTTTTTCTTTTTTTTTCTTTTTTTTTTATCCTGCCAGTTTGAGAAGAGCAGACTCAAGCCCCGCACCCCCTCAGCTCCTCATTAGTATGCACCGGCTGTCGCTCAGGTGACATGGCCGCTGGATTCCATCCCGACTGCAGGAACATCAGCAGCGTGGCAGAGAGTGGGATAGCAGGTAAGGACAATGGGAGCAGCAGGGAGAAAAGGAGGAGAGAGGAAGGGAGACACGGTGGTGGTGGGATGGGGGCAAAGGATGACTGTTTTTCATGGACTTAACACACACTTTACACTGCTGAAATGCATCCACACATGTTCAGATTCAAGTCCAGCCTCTTCTCTTTAATTAAAGTAACTACTGCTGTGAGCTGAGCTGTGCAAGTTAAGTTATTGTTGTAAAACGCATCCATGCAGTTTTATCTGTTAATAAAATATTCTGTACTTCTCTATACACAGTTAAAAAATACATGAATTCATAAATAATTTCTCTTGTATTGCACTAGAAAAAGTATTAAATGTAGATGTTAAAGTGTCTGCTCTTTCTGTTGTAGAGTGGTTTTAATAAATGCCTCTGTTGAATATGTTGTGTGTGTTTGGTTATTTAGAAATATATTTTACCCCATGTAAGCAAACAACCAAGGAATCCTGCAGTTTCCCCTCAAAACAGTTTCATTGTTTTCACTTGTGAGATTTTGATTCCCCTTGATATGTAGGATATTGGTTTTGTTGCCAAAGGCAACAAAGAGAGAGGCGTATTAGACAAACACTCACACTCTGTAAGTGTGTCTGTCAGAGAAGCAAAGAATATGAGAACAAGGAAGGAATGAAGGGTAGGAAAGAGAGTGTGTGTGCATAGGTGTGCTTTTGTTTGCTCTATTTCTGCGTGTGTGTGTGAACTAGAGACAGACTGCGTGTGTTTGTGTGTGCTGGGGGAGCAGTGCGGCCAGGCTGCAGATATCATCCATCTCCCTGTCACTGGCCCAAGGGCTGCTGGGAAAGTGGCAGACAGCTCCCCGGCTCTGACAACAGAGGCTGCATCCTAATTTTCCGACAGAGAACGTTTGCAAAAGCTGCGCTTCTCCTCCCTCACCGCCCAGTACGGAAAGCCATTAACCCCACGATCTGGGAACAAAGCGCGGAGCTCGGCCCAGGCCACCGCTGGCTGCAAGTCACATCAGCTCCCATCATCCTCCAGCCGTGACTCTGAGCAGCAACACTTTGCATGAACTTATAAAGCGCTTGAAACACCCTGAGGACTGCAGAGGTACAGCTGAGCACTTCGAGGAACGTAGATCAGTCCTAAAGTCAGATCTAATGAGGAGCTCACATTACTGACAGATATTTGATGACAGTGAAGTGATTTAATTTGTGAAGTGCATTTTCAAAATAAAAGACCTTGTGGCAAAAGCTTTTCTAACTGGATTACATGCTTTCTGCTTAGCCATGACTAATTTTGTTGTAAAGCTGTTGTCAGACATTCTATAGCTTTTGTTACATATGCCAGCCCTCTCCAAGTGTTTCTCTATCTCCTCTCTGGTCCTAGGAATTAAACACTGACACGAAGATTAAATCAGGACTCATTAATGGGTAGTGTGTGTGTGTGTGTGAAGCGGTTAGTCTTTTTCGCTTGTGCTGACGTCAGTTTGAAAGTTTCACCATTTTAAGGAAACTAAGCTTTCAGAGCTGAATTAAGGCATGCAGTGCTGACATAGATTCCAGGTCTAATTAACATAATCAATGATGAGACCAGATTTTCACGAGTGCTTTGAGTTAAACACACAATAGAAAGGTGGAGAAATGTTGTTAGTATACTTTTTTTGTTGCACAAAGTTTTGTATCCAATCTGTCAAACTTTCATATGCCCTTGTTTTTTTAAGAATGATTCTTTATATATTCATTTCAGCAGTCTTATTTTCTTCATTGATTAAAAAGCAGTTCTCATATTACATTCCACACTGAGCTTATTTATTTATTTTTCTGTCACTGGATATTTGCATTTGAATCCAGCTCCTAGAATTTCCAGTGTAAACTTTTCTTTTTCATTGTACACAAAGATATTGTTGAGAGTAGTGCACCAAAAAAGGTACAAATTTCCAGATTCTTTCTCCTCAGAAATTGCAGCGGAGCATTTTGCATTTTGTAAAAACTGAGAAGTAGCTTTTTCATTTCAAGGGATGAAGCTGAAGTGGAGTCATTAGTGCTTGTCCTACTAAAATATATAAATTGCAGTATTTTCTATCAAGAGAGGCCGTGGTAGTAAACAGTGCAACCATCTTCATTCAAGCTGTCAGTGCAGTTTAATATTGTCCCAGATTAGGGCTGATGTGGGAACGTCTGCTGTAAGAGCTTTAAAGCCCATGAATTTATGATCAAAGATGTGAGGACAAGGCCTGCTTTAGATCTTTGATCACTGTTAACAAATCAGTGGAACACGCTGGTGGGATCAAACACACAACAAAGAATCCACATGTTGGGTGGGAGGTAGAGCATGTTAGCTAGGTACCGCAGGTTACACAGAGGAGTTACACACTCCTGCATTCTTATGTCAGTGTTTTAGAACTCGCTAAATGTTTTTGCAGGCAGATATAATTCATACAGATAATGAGTGATGTTGGAGGATAACACTGTAAAATGTGTGCGCAGCGATGTTCACTATCTGTATGCACTTACTTTATGTGTTAATGAGGCGTTCATTTATACACTGTGCAAACTCCACTGGCTGGTGAAGGCCAGCAGCTGCAGCTGAAAGCCCCAGAAGAAACCTGGCACAGTAAGTGGCCCTCGAGTTACCAGTTTTTGTCACAAGTGAATCTTTAAATGTTTAAACACATTTATTGTTAATTTTGGATTTGATTACCAATGATTTCAGTCGCTTATTTTTTAACAATACATTTTTCTGTGAAACAGCAAATTTACAGTTAAAAATGCCATAACATCATGCATTAGTGTGTTATTAATGATTCGTTGTTAATAAGCACATTATGAATGCTAAGTATTATATTAGGGTGGAACGTTTCTTGATCTGTATCAATAAAGATGAGAATTGGTTTGTTTTTTAGGCGGGTTAGAAAGCACAGGTAAGACGATTTCTGTGACATCCTCCCAGCAGTGATGCTCCGGTCACGTCTTAGGGGTTAAGTAGTAAATCAGAGCCTCATACAATTCGTGTAAATGCCATTCAGCTGAGCTTTTGGGTCATAAACGCTTCACGGGAAATGAGTTTCAGTCATACATGTCAATTGCTCTTCCTGAGTGTCAGCAGCTATGAAATACGTTAAGTCAGGGGAGCAAAGTGATACATCTACCTAAAAGAAAATAAACCAAAAGAACTGCATGACCTCAGCCTCTCTCTCTCTCTCTTTTTTTTTTTCTTTCCTGACATGAAAAAATAGCACGACAGCATTCAGCTTTCTGGATTTGTCATTTGTGGTTTATATTTCTATGTTTGGCTCGCTGTAAAACATGAACTCCCTAATCTAGTGCACATGTGAAGGAGCTTACTTTACACACAGCTGCAATCACCGTGTCGCTGCAGCTTCAAAGCAGCTCAAACACTTCTCTCTCTGCTCTTTATGCTAGCCAGCCATCTCCTCAGTTGAATGTAGCCCAGGCCTTTTGTTTCAGAGCAGTATTACACACAAGGGTAATTATGCAATCTTCATGTTATTGTGCCTGTGCCTTTCCAAGACAGAAAACAGAAATATCAGTGGTAAGCATGGCATAATAAATGAATCACCCAAATGCCAACCATGACATAACCTGCTTCTACCACTGCACACACCATCTCTGCTCTGCTCTGCTCAGGGGTCTTACTGCAGCACTTGTCCATGGGGGGTTTTTTGGGGGGCAGTGCTTTTCTGAAGACACCGTGACGCTGATGAAGCCACAGCTTGGAAAAGCTACGCTGAGCTCAAAGAGACCTCTCTGAAGCCTGGGAATCCAAGCCCTGCTCAGCACAAAAGCCACTTTGACTTCTGATGAGTAACATAAACATGCTTGTACATGTTATCAGAATCTGCTGACTGTGTCTCTGGAAGTGGCCTCAGGGAATCTCAGACTCAGATTGAAATGAGGCTTGAAAACGCACAAGCTCAGTCGCAGAGTACGACTGAAAGTATGTGAGTTCTGTTTGTTTACAAAACTAAATTCATGTGCGTATCCCCAGAGGATGAATACACTCACTTTATAGTGGTGGAAGAAGAACTAAATAATAGTAAGTAATGATGCCAGTAATGAGTAAGTAGTGCATTTAAAACTTTACTCCAGTAAAAGGAGGAAAGTACTTACTCTTCATAGTGTGTACTATAATATTACAGCCTTACTAAAGTAATAGTACTTAAAAATACTCCATTAGAAAAAGTCACACATTTATGATATTGCTTTTAAGTAATGATTGTTAGCCCAATAATTGCTAGACTATTATACTCAATATTATATTATCATTACTAATACATTCATTTCGTAATGGCTCAGTCTGTCGATCGATTGGATGTTGATGCATCACATTTACCGTGACCACAAAAGATACACAGTGCATTTATTTTAAACAATAACATGATTAAAAGGAAAAGCTGGAATTGTAAAATTTGGGACATTTTTTTTTTTTTTGCATGAAAGCTCACTTAAATGATCATCTTTATAGATGCTGATTTATTTTTCTTTTTTAGGTCTACTTGTACAAAGACCACTGTTGGGTAATTTAAAAGATGGCAATGACTCTGTCTTCTAAGCAAAAACTAATTTTTGTGAGGACTTCAAATAAATGCAGCTGAGTAAAGAGTGCAATATTTTGATCTGAAAAGTATGTATTTCTGCAGTGTTTGTAGTTTTCTGATGGTTTTCAGTTTATCTAAAGCGACTGCTCATTTGATTTTTTTGAAATCATTTTCATTTGCACAGTTAGGTGGTCCTTGTGGAATGGGATTACAAAACTCATGTAAGTAACACAAATCACTGCTGCATGTCACTCACTGTAGGAGAAAGGAGAAATAAAGCGGGTCACAGAAACACAGTTCCAACATATTTAGCGTTGCTTGCAGCAGCCTCTGTATTTTCCCACGTAGTCCGGCTAGTTTGGCCACCACACACACTTTCATGGCTCCCAGAGTGCGAATCACCCTAACTTCAGTGATCCCTGATTCTTCCTGGCGCGCCAGCAAATGGCTGAATTTATTATGTTCAGTGAAACAGCTTATCAAATACTCAGTTGTATTGCCATAACATTTTGAAGTTACCCATGTTTCATGTTTTTGAATGTTGGAATGAATTCTACAACCTCCCTTAACTTTTAACATGGCAGCAGCATCATGAAAACATACCCTGTGACTTGCATATTAATACACGATAGAGTGTTAGCACTGATACATCAGTGTGTGACGGTCATGTTACTGTTGCAGCCAGGTTTAACTACCACATGTACAGGCAGTTTAGTGTAATGGTGGTGGGCATTTCCGGGTCACAGGGCAAATCAGAGGGACTGTGCGGTGCTTAGGATGATTAATGAGGCAGGAAAAAAAACAACAAAGTTCTGCTACTCAGATTTCTATTTATTTTTTCAGACATGGAGCTTCCTGCCTTCATGTGAAATATCAGCTAAGTTGACCTCTTTGGCCTTCAAACAGTTTTCTTTAAAATGAAAGCACTAAGTGATACTGTATCAGCTGACAGCTCTTAAACAACACTGCTTTTTGTAATCTAGCGTTGTTTATTCCATAGGCTAATCCCCTGTAAAATGCAAATACAATATGTACATAGAATGTATAAATTAACATGACCTGAAAAGTGACTGGTTGCTATGTCATGGAGTAAGAAATACAGTCTCACCTAAAATATAGTGTAGTAGTAGCATAAAGTAAGATAGAATGGAAAAACTCAGCTAAAGTACAATTACACTTAAATAGAGTACTTCAGTAAAAGCACTTTGCACCACTGACTGAAAAGAGCTCTAATGACACACACCGGGTGAAAACAAATTTATGCTAATACTCCACAACATGGTTATACCTGCTGAACATCAGTATGTTAACACTGTCAGCACACAGCCTCACAAAGCTCCTGCTGGCATGAATGCAGACTCTTGATTCTTGATGACCAGGCATCATGCATTAAAAAAAAATCTCATTTAGTTCCTACTGAATAAGCTTTTTGATATAGAGAACACTATACAACATTATAGCATCTCATTTTCTATTTCATTTCAGCCCTTAAGCCTTAGGCAATTTCCACTTGACTTACATCCCCAAGTTCGGTAACCAAAATGAACAACCCTGGGCTCTATGACACGCTTGGAAATGAAAGGTTTCTGGGTTCCCATCATGAGGTCAGAGGGAGATCTGAAAAACTCCAGCAAAGACTGACATTTTTACTTCTGCCTGTTGAAATCAGAGCATAAATAACAGCTTTAAAGCGATGACTCTGGTGTTATTAAACCTGCTTTAAAATTCTCAGCTGCAACTTTACAGAATGTGATGCAGCAGTAATGAAGCACAGCAACTGCTTCATGTTAATCATAGTACTAGACCACCTCTTCAATGAGCGTGCTGCACAAATGTATGTATACAGTCTGGTACTGGTACAGGGAACCTCCAGCATGGAAAGGTATAACTCATAAGGGTCACAAGGGTCCTGTTTTTTTTTTTTTTTTTTTTTTAAAAAATAAGTTTTTTTTTTTTTTTTTTTTTTTTTTTGTTACGCAAAGAAAACAACAAAAAAAATGTTTTATTGATATATGCATCTATATCTATTGTTGAATTTAAGAACTGTTACAAGTTACATACTGTAGACTTACTTTATATTCAGTTTTGTTGTTATATTGTTGTTTTCCACATGTCAACATGCCACATTTCAAGACAACACTGTATAATTTCTACATCCACTACTGAATAATAAACATTTTAGTGAAATTTATGAGTGATTCATTTGAGTGATTTTAGTCATGCTATTTAAATGTCTATGGTTAGCAAATAAAATACACATACAATGCAACATATTACAGTGCAAGGACCCTTAAACTTGACGGTATGATTCAGTCTGACTTATCACACCTGAATGCAACAAATTTCCTTTAAATCTTTTTTTAACCTGACTTGTGATGTGGGCTGGGAAATTCGTACAAATACTGTCTGATATGTTACAGTTTAGCTTAAGGATATAAACCCAGTAACATAAATATACACTGCTTTACATAACAAGTTAAAGAAGTTTAATATCTTGAAGACTGAAATCAGATACCATCGAGAATGTTGCTTGTGTCACTCGGGTGCAAGAGAGCCCCTACCAGGCACATGAGTCCTTAAACTGGAATCTCTTCAATGAGATAATCACCAAGACATGAAAACGCAGTTAGAACAAAAAGTACCCAGATACTGTAAGCGGCCGGCACGTGAGACACTGAGTGGACAAGAATATCTTTGGTCACTGTATATTAAAGAACAACTGGACTTGAAGCATCTTCATGTACACAAAACTGACCAAAAAGCTTTACAGGTGGCTTTATACAGATTTACAGACTGAAGATTTGAGAGTTTAATCTTGCATCTCAAGGAAGTGACCAGCACACCGGGGAAGGTACTTTGCATTGCTTTAGTCAGCTTTGTAACTGCTTAGCATGCCACATTCAAGGCCTTTATAGACATTTACTCCAGTTAAAGCCTCAGCTGTGTAAAATTGGAAATGGGCTCTCTTTGCTTGCTTCATGCTCAGAAAGCAGACACTCCTTTGAAGAGTAGAAAAGGGCATGACAAATATGATGGTGTTACATAAGAGAAGAATTCTATGAGCATTTTTTCCTGATGCTTGGTGAAAAAAAAATCCTGCCTTGAGTATGAAATTCTCTCTGACATGTAATATAAGCCTGAATGACAGATGTGTTCACCTGAAGCCAGTTTCATGCCTCGATAGAGCATTAGCTGACACTCAAAAATCATTCCCAGTGCAGGATTAAATAAGCAACAGTAGCAAGTCTTTTTCTCAGCTGCAAACTACTGAATATCTTAACCATTACAGAATCTAAAATTTAACATGTTTTCTGACCCAGTGGACCCTTTTGTAATAATGGCATGTTACCATATCAAGTTAGTGCTCTTCAAATGTCTGTACAGCATCATTTCCAGTTCTTTGCAATGTCACCATTGTCCCATATTTTCTCCACTTTTTGATGACTGTCTTCACTGTGAAATTTCTTTTGTACCCTTCTCCTGACCGATACATTTCAACAATGAGATCCCTTTGATGCTTTGTAAGCTCTCTGTGAACCATGGCTTTTGCTGTAGCAGCAACTGAGTAAACGTCAGGAAAATCCTACTAGAACAGCTGAACTTTATTTGGGGTTAATCAGAGTCTCTTTAATTGAAGGCAGGTGTGTACCCAAGAAGACTGAACGCTGTGATTAAATCCAAAGGTGCTTCAACAAAGTATTAGTTTAAGGGCGTGCACACTTATGCAACCAGCTTATTGTACTTTTTTTTTTCCCCTGACAGATTTGTTTGTTTTTCAAATGAATTGTACAGGTTATAGGTCACATTAAAGGTGGGAAAAGCTTTGAAATGATTGATTGTGGTCTCATTTTTTAACATTACAAAAACCTGTCATTTTAACAGGGGTGTGTACACTTTTTATATCCTCTGTAAATTTAACGCTGTAATTAAAATATTTCCTGCTGACTTTTCTAGGACTAACATCCCCTGACTAACAGGAAGACCAGCAGGTAAGGAGTGGTTTAACTCATAAAAGATAACATGAGCACACACCTTGCTTGTGAGTGGTGGAGAGAGTCACACCCCAAAGCTAGACAATATGTATATATAGATGCTGTCACACTGCTTGAACCTACAGTAGAGTGAGGGTCTGTCTGAAGAGTGATCAGAGCATCATCAGGAGAAAGTCGTCAACATGGGAAACTGCTGTGAAAGAGCTGGTAATTTTTTCGGCCCGCAAAAGAACACCTATGTACGTATTAGTCTGCCGGCTGTCTGCTTTGTCTGGCAGATTGCTATGATTATCCTATTTGGAGTTTTTATCCGGTATGATTTCGAGTCAGATGTAAAAGGTTGGATTAACTACAAAAAGGAAAACAACATCACCAGTGACATTGAGAATGACTTCTACTTCAGATATCCCAGTAAGTACAACAGGCAGCCTGTAAGATCTCACCTTCAATGAAGAGTTTCATTTTTGTGTTACTCTTATGATCCTGTATGTTTCAATAACTAATGATGTGCTCCTTACTTGGGGATTTCCACTGATGGCAAAGGGATAACTATGAAGTTATCCCTTTTTTCTGCCTTTCATTAGACATTGAAAGTAGCATGTTTTTGCAACTCTATAGATTGTGTAGCTTGTGAGTCCAAAAGGCATTTTAAGAAATTAACTTTCAAAAGCTAAGTATTTTAAGAAAGGACATCTCTTCTTTGTATACAATACAAAAACATAAGAAGCTTGCAATAGGGAGGAAAAAATGCATTTCTATACATGCTTGAATACCTGACACCTGTCTTTGAGAAATTAACCTAGAAGCTCAACTGAATGCATAAATTACACAGTAAAGGTAATAAGATAAAATATTAACGAGGTAAAGTTGAAAATGAGAGTGCAATCGACAAACAGATCTTTGAATTCAGACATGTTTTACTGTTGTACTTGATTATTTATATTTTAAAAAAAAAATGTGAAGAGGGGTTGGCACAATGAATTTTAGTGATACACCTGCATTTAAAAACTTTTTTTTGTGTGTGTGTGTGGTTTTTTTTTTTTTGTTTGTTTTTTTTTTAAATCTCTGCAGGCTTTCAAGATGTGCATGTCATGATCTTTGTTGGCTTCGGCTTTCTCATGACTTTCCTGAAACGCTACAGCTTTGGTGGTGTGGGCTTTAACTTCCTAATCGCCGCCTTCGGTCTACAGTGGGCTCTCCTCATGCAAGGCTGGTTCCACTCCCTCGACCACACCACTGGAAAAATCTATATCGGAATTGAGAAGTAAGTGCTTTCACTCCTTGGTGTGTTGTGTAACTCAAAAATGAAACGAGATTCTTTAACCGCTAACGGATAATTACCACCTTGAACTGCGCTTGTTTTCCTTCAGTCTGATCAACGCTGACTTCTGCTGTGCCGGATCTCTGATCGCCTACGGTGCCCTCCTGGGAAAAGTAAGCCCTGTCCAGCTGATGGTTGTCACCTTATTTGGCGTCACACTTTTTGCTGTGGAGGAATTCGTCATCCTTGACCTCCTTCATGTGAGTCTCAACAACCACAAAAAAAAAAAAAAAAATTTCCCATAAATTTTCGAATTCGTATTTTGTGCAGCTGCTCACCAAAGTGAAATGAAACTATTTCCACAGTGCAGAGATTCTGGTGGCTCCATGATCATTCACACCTTTGGAGGGTACTATGGTTTGGCCATCTCCTGGGTGCTGTACAGACCAAACCTGCACTTAAGTAAACGCCTCCAAGGGTCCGTCTACCACTCTGATGTGTTCGCCATGATTGGTGAGTGACTGGCAATTTGTATAGTTTGACACACACTCTGTGTTTTGCTTAGCCCACCTAACGCTATATATTTATCATAAGAGCGGTGTTCTTGCCTTTGTTACACCTCGCAGGTGCACTGTTCCTGTGGATGTTCTGGCCCAGTTTCAACTCGGCCATCGCAAACCACGGTGACGGACAGCACAGAACAGCCATCAACACTTACCTTGCCCTCGCTTCCTGTGTTCTCACCACCGTGGCCATCTCCAGCATGTCTCAAAAAACAGGAAAACTGGACATGGTATTGCACCAAAAAAGGCATACACAAGCTCATGATATCCTGTTATTTCTAAAGGCTAACATGCAGCTTTTACCTGACAGGTACATATCCAGAATGCCACTCTGGCTGGCGGTGTTGCAATGGGAGCAGCAGCAGAATTTATGATCACTCCTTATGGCTCACTCATCGTGGGTTTCTGCTGCGGCATCATCTCCACCTTTGGGTACTTGTATGTCACGGTGAGTGATAAGAACAGTGATGACTCACTGCATACTTCCAATATAAATTATAAGCTGAAAACGGTCCAGTAAATGGAAGCAAAATGTGGAGGCAACCCTGAAACTGGTGCCAAGCAAGTGCAAGTGGAGGAGTGCATTTAAATCAAACAATTCAAAAGGGGCAAAAAAGAATAAATATGTATACAAGTAGCTTAGCATCTTGAAAAATCACATGGTTCTGATAACAGATCACTAATGTATGACCGTTTGTTTTTCTCAGCCCTATTTAGAGAAAAATCTGAAGCTCCAGGATACTTGTGGTATCCACAACCTGCATGCAGTGCCAGGGATGCTCGGTGGATTCGTAGCTGCCATTGTTGCTGCAGCAGCATCTGAAGACGTCTACAGCAGAGAGGGGTGAGTAACAGAAACGCACATAAAGCTTGAAATTCAGAAAACTTGACCAGACCGGTTTACTGATTCACTACAGTGAATGAAAACACTCACTGGCATGAAAGCACACACCCAGTCATCTGGTTTCATTTTTCTGAAATTATTCACATAATCTATGTGGTAACATTTGAAGTTTCTACCTCAGTTTTGATCAACTGAAGATGCATTAACATTAAAAGTTTGTTTTGTTTCTGCGCAGGTTGATCAACACATTTGACTTGGTAGGCAAGTATGAAAACAGAACTCTGGGAACGCAGGGAGGCTACCAGGCTGCTGGCACATGTGTGGCGATTGCATTTGGACTAGTTGGAGGAGTCTTTGTTGGTGAGTTTAATAACAACATAACTATAACCCCAAGAAAATTGTAATCTTTCCCTTTCAGTCTGTTTCATGGATTAGTTCTAGAGCATTTTGAACGTTTCCTTTTTAACACTGCACGGAGCCCTTTAAAAAGTGTGAGACACTGTTATGGGAAAAAAAAAAAATGCTTGGAAGATGTTAAGTTTTCTGTCCTGTTGTCTTCAGCTAATGCATCAGTGAATAAATCTTTCCTGGTTTAAGTTTAAAATAGGATTTACAGTGAGCAATAACATCACAGGCAAAGATAACTAAAGTAACAGGTCTTAATGCCTTATTATTCTCTCTTTAAAGGTTTCATCCTGAGGCTTCCTATCTGGGCAGATCCTGCTGATGATGCCTGCTTTGATGATGAAGCTTACTGGGAGGTAAGAGTGAAATTCTACCACTAGATGGTGTTCTTGCCCTTTGACTTTGCAGTCTAAAAATCCCTCAGATACTGGTTCATTTGTGGCTCCTCTTCTGATTCCATCTGTCCATTTCAGCTTCCTGAAGATGAAGAGACCATCCCTCCTGTTTTGGAGTACAACAATCACATGATAAACAAGCAGCAAGACACGTAAGCTCAAACACTTAAATATCCTCATTTATTGCTCCCTCCCCTCGTGAACCTTTTTTAACAGTGATTTTTCTCTTTAACAGATGTGAGTCAAATTTCTCTCTGGAGGAAAGCTAGAGCTTTGCAGCAGGAGACCAGTCCCGCTCATATCACTATGAACTCAATGCAGCTGTCAAACACTAATTGTTGAAGGAGCTTTGAAAATAAGCAATTCCACGAGAGAAATGTTTTGCACCATTTTATGCCTCATACATTTGTCTGTTACCAATTAATGGAAGCTTTTAAGTTACAATGATGTGAAATGATCAGTAAATGGCTAATTCATAGAAGCGTTATTTGGAATCAAAGCTGCTAAAGCCTCAAACTAATTTTAATTTACTTTCACTTTTGGAAGCAATGTAATTCATTCTGACTTAAGAATACCAAGTAGATGTCAAAAACTGTTTTTAAGCTGACTGTTATGCACTGAGAGCTATTGTGCTGCCAAATGTACTTATTTACGAAGATGGTGTAAAATCTTAGTTATTATGAGTTATTTCTGTCAAACTATTTATAGTTCTTTGTAAACTATAGGCTAGTATGTACATATAGTTCCACCATTTGTTTGTTGCATAAATTACATATTCCCTCATTGGAAATTCTGAGTAATTATAATGACTATGATATGTCTTCAAGCAATTTGGTTGCTGTAGAATTGAATGTTACCTCCAGTAAAGAATATGACTGTAACAGCTTGGTTGATTTATTCTTGGTGTATTATCATTTCAGCTGACAGTTTATTGGATAAACTTGGTCAAAGTTAATTGAGTCTAATACACCAGCTGTGTAATAAATCCCCGCCTATGATTGTCATGTTCAGTTTATGTGGGGAAACCGTTTTGAGTTGAAGATTCAGCTGCATGTTAGAGGATTTAGTTTAAAGTGACGCTAAACTGTTAAACTAAACACAAAGTTGTTTACATGTTTTAGACTTGCCTCACTGATTGAAATGTGGTGATAAAAAAAACAAAAGAAACTTGTGTCAACAAGCTGCAGCCCTACCACACAGATGAACAGCTTTCTAAATTACTATAAACAAGATTCCTGATTATAATAGCCTTTGTGACTGGAATAGTTTTAGCTCAGTGTTTGGAGACAAAGTTAGAGGCAAGACTGAGATGGTGAGGACATGTACAGAGGAGGGATAGTGGATGTATTGGACAAAGAATTTTGAAGATGGAGCTGCCAGGCAGGAGGGAAAGGGGAAGACCACAGAGAAGGTCTGTGGATGTAGTGAAGGAGGACATGCAGAGGGTTGGTGTGACAGAGGAGGATGCTAGGGATAGGGTGAGTTGGAGGCAGATGATCCACTGTGGCGATCCCTAAAGGGAGCAGACAAAAAAAGTTCCTAATAATTAGAGATAAATATATCTTAATAAAAACAAATCAGTGTCGTAGTTGAAAACGTATACCAAAAGTATCCACTTGCTTACTGGAATAAATGATGGAAAAGCCTAAATCAATTAACAAAAGTACCAAAAAAATTGATTTCTTCTTGCTTTTTTTTTTTTTTTTTTACTTTGCTTTCCTAATTTGTAGCATTCTGAATGAAGCCAAGTCGTAGTGTCCACTTTGTGTAACGATACTGAAGTAATCCTGAGTATAAAGTGAGAATGAAGTCACCCAGAATCAATAAAAGCTAAATCAACCCGATGAAATTCCCTCATAAACTGGAATGACACACAGTTTTGACTGAGCCGACAGGGTTTGTTTTCAGACTGTAAGATCGAGTTAAGAAACGCATTTTGATATGCATTCAAAACCTAGCATGCCAAGTTAAAAAGATATATCTTTGATTCCAATGTCCTAAATGGGTTTGTTAATCTTTCAGCCACCTGTACATGCAAAAACAACTACCCACACCTACAGATGAGTCTGTTTATCTGATCTCTATGGAAGGAAACAAAACAATGTAAAAATCAATCAACATCCTTGCTGTGAGACAAGTCCTACTTACTTAATGCCTCTTTGACCATGTATTAACTTGGACTTACGGCAGACAATATGCTCAGCTTTGAATTACATACCACCAATATCCACATAGTATGCCTGCAAAGACTTCATGCAGTTCATAAACTTGGAGTCCTCTACCTTGTGCAACTGCAGTCTTAAAGGGTAAGATTGTGTCCATTGTCTAGAGAGCCATGAATGTGTCCATTGTGTCTACTTAATGTGCTTTGGGCCTGTGTGTGTTTTCTCTCTTTTACACGGAGACTTGATCATACACTAATTGTGAATGCAAATTTTCAGTCCTGCGGAAAATAAATAAATAAATAAATTGACTGTCACTCATATATTGAGCATAGCAGCAAGAAAGTGATTCAGCAGGAACACAGGTACCCAATACAACACGTGAACAAGTGCACCAGACTGACCACATTGGCACTCAGCAGCATCAGCACAAGCTGCCAGAGTACGGTGACAGCTTGTGGTCACGCCATGGCAAAAATGATTAAACCTACCACTTACCCTTGGCTCTCAAACTGTGAGGGGAACA
>VUQI01014944.1:23126-37563 GCA_015106735.1 Paratilapia polleni
TTTTTTTTTATTTTTTTTTTTTTTTTTTTTTTTACATAAAGATATTTTTTAGAACGTTTGAAAGAAATAGTCTTGGTGTTTTTGAAGTTACCGCCTGTCACGTGCAGACAGAGAAAACGGCAAAGTTGTCTAAATTTTGCCTTATTTCTTTTGAAAAATGTCCAGCTAATGACTAATAAAGCTTACAGTAAAAAGTTTAAATAAATGAAGATAATCTTCAATTTATATAAACTTTCTGACAATTTTACCAGTTTTCCATAATTGATGCTTAAATTCACATGACTCTGATTAACCAAATCCAAATCTCACTCCCTTAGCAGAACTGACCTGTGAATGAGCTCAGAAATATCTCCACAACATCAGTCCCATTGGGCTATTTTGACTTTGCTTAAGGTGCGAGTCTGAAGAGGCATCTTTAAGAGGGCTCCCATAGGCAGAGTTATTATAGTTTTATATTTTCTTATTAGTTTTTATTTTTATTTTTATTTTAGTTTGACTAAAATGTTTTTTCACATCTAGTTTTAGTTTTTAGTTTAGTTTTAGTTAACTATAATAACCTTGCCCATAGGTCACTGCAGGCGCACTTGATGCCCCCAGGCCTCTGGTCCCCCTTTATTTTGATGGTAATGAGCCCCGGACAGACCAGTCAATAGAACCTCTTCCTGACCAATCACTGTGACATTAATGAACTCTAAATACACTATGTGTTTTGTGCTGGTTTTGTCAGGTTGGCTGGTGGCAGAAGCTTTATTGGGTGAAAAGGTGTGATGGAGTTAAACAAGTTAACTGTGGGGGTTAAAGCACTGTTGGGATTACCTCAGAGTCTGACTTATCAGTTCAGTGAAAAAAAAACACCACTTACATGGTGGCGTTGTTTGTTTAAACTCTGGCTTACTTTTATGTGCACTGCTTTCCTGTAGATCTTTTTTTATTGGTATTAATGGAAACCAAATCTAGGTCTCAGTAAAAGTTGTTGTTTACTCACTGAAGGTTTATGCATTAAAAACTCCTGACTGCATTCTAAGTTTATGCAGTGTAAAATATTGTAGGGTCTTTACCCTAAAATATAAAGCACCTTGAGGCGACTGTTGTTGTGATTTGGCGCTATATAAATAAAATTGAATGGAATTGAATTAAAATCTGTGTGATTAAAATGATGGGCTGATAATGTAATCGCTTTCCAAAAATATTCATCACACAAATTTTTGCTTTTAGACAGTTTACACTGTTCAGAGACGTGACCGAAGTTAAAGTTCAAATCCAGAACATTATGCTATGTAGCTAAACAAAAGAAAGATTTTTTTTTAACATTTTGCATTTTAGATGATATCGTGGCAAGTTTCGATTACGGCTACAATTATTTGTTGTGTTCTGCAGAAAAGCGTCAATTAAAACTCCACCACAGCAACATTTAGTGCTCTATAGCACTGATCAACATTGCTTGTAAAAATGACACCGATGTGTACTGCCATTCAAGTATTTAAAAAAAAATAGCTAAAAAGTACATTTGTTATTTTTTAAAATCATGTTAAAAAAAATTACACAGAAAAGTATCACAGACATTATGGTTATTTTAAACAAGTAAGCATGAATCTGTGAAACATGTTGTAGCTGACATACTGACTGCAGCCCAATGACTGATTTATAATTAAAACATCAGCTTCTTCTGATTTTACAAGTGATAACGTGTGACGAATTGTTGTGACCGCAGTTAACGATTTCTAATCAAGGTGAGTGCTGTGGTCTTTTTCGCCAGTAGTGGCGTTGGGATCTAAGATTTCTTCGGCTTTTGAGGACAGGATCCTGGAGGTGAGAGACAGAGTAGCTGTAACAGAGATGTTTCTCTTACATCAGACAGACCTCACAGGGACCTGATGCCATAGGAGAGTAAACGCACCTCCTCTTGTGACTCATATGACCCTGGGGAGAGTGTTTGTGAAACCACTTGGTCTGCTATTGTCCTCCTGGGACTGGCCTCCTCTGAAAAGCTGCAGAAAGCCTGTAATCAGATTAAAGGTTGCTGCGAAGGGGAGGGGGGATTTTTGAGGAATAGCGAAGAGGTCGTGGAAGTTCTCTAATCAGTACCTGCCATTGAAGTGCAGAAGAGGGGCTAAATAACGCAGCAGGAGGGGAGGCGGGAGCCAAGCTGGAGGGACAAATTGGCCTGTTGTTGGAGGGGGATAATGGGACAATGAAGGAGGGGAGTATATTCAGTGTGTATTGAGCGGTAGAGAATAGGTGCAATGGGAAAAGGAGGAGACCGAAGAACTCCAAAGGCAGTGGGCCTTGTCCCATCTTGCCCTGGCAATTATATCACCTTTGTGAGCTGATTGGAGCAGGCTGCAGTGTCCATCTGGGCTTATAGATGGACGCAACAACCTACATTTTCTCACTGTCCTTGCCAAGTGGCCTCACCAGGCCACTGAGCAAGATATCAGGGGCTCTTGTGGTCTAAATAAAAATCGCCAGCGAACTCCCAAAAAGCTCCTGCACTTAGCAAAGTCAAATTCCCACATGACAGTGACAATCATTAGTCAAATCTCTATGCTTTCGCTCAAATTATTTCATTATGTTATCTCATTTGAAAACAACCCAAGGCTAATAATGTTTAATACTCTTTAGGGCAGTCATAGTAACATGACAAGCTTGTCGCTGATGCAGTGAGATGTCATGAAAGACAGCCCTAACCAACAAAATTAACCACTTCACTGTCCCAAGCTTGTAATGCTCTATCACAAGACGTCCCACTGCGTTCTGAGCTCCACCAATTTCTCTGTTGGATTCTTTCTGCCATTGTGATTACTCATCAAACGTCCATTGCCTGAACACCAGGCATCACTAAAGACCAATCACTACTTTTTTACTCACTTGACAGGAGTCCATTTGTTGGGGTCAAAGGGGAAAGTCTCAGGGGGGAAGACCTCTAGGCCGGCACTGGTGAGGGGGAGAACCAGAGAAATCACTATTCATAACAGGGGACTGCTTTGATTTGGGCACAAAGGCCACTAGTTCCCTGCCTAGATTAAAGAAGTGGAAATAAGGGCTGGTTTAAAACATGTGCAAGAGATCCAAATTGAATGGTTTAGATAATTAGGTGCACCTGCCTGTGAGAGCTATAATTAATGCCTACAAGGTCATTTTTATTATTGTAATAAAACTTTATGGAATATTTCTCTGCTTGTTTATTGCTGATTGACAATATTCACACCCAGTTTGACAAACGACACTACAACTGTAACATTTCATATTTTATAGTTTATACAGGATGGAAGGAAAATGCTCTCTATAATCTGCAAAACACTGTCGCTTTACAGAGAAGATGGCAGAAAGTGCAAACATATAAATTCTACAAAAGCTCAGCAAAACTTTATTGTTAGCCACATTTTTTCTAAACAGCTACTGCTCATTAAGTTTGAGTAGATGATTAGAGTGATGAAAGACTGTGAGAAAAGCTAAATTTCATTGTGGTTTGGCCTCGCTCTTTCTGGCCTATGAGCTCTCCATTGGCTGCAAACTTGAGTTCCCTGTGAATTCACACATTAAGATGTTGGTAAATTTAGTAAACCTAAATGACTGACAGTCCCCTCAGCTAGTCTTCAAATATTATCATACGATTAAAAAAATTCTTAAATCCCTTAGCAGAGGTTTATGAAGACATACGGGGAGTCTTAAATGCATATCAAAGAAAGCAAAGTAGTAAAACATGAATCCACAGCTACTGAGAGAAAGAGATGATATAGTGAGGTACGTATGCAAAACTACTCAGAGAAACAGGAATTTTGCTCACGTGTGAGAAAGACTTGTTTTGGTCTGTGTCAAATATGCTTTAAGCGTACCTCCATACTTTCCAAACTGTGAATTAGTGTCCTTCGTGCTCGCTTCCTCTTCCCTTATCATTTAGTGCATAAACGAGTGAATGAAATGGGTTTCTCTTCCCTGTTGACTTCAATTCCATGATCTTAAAATGAAAATATAAATTACTTTTTTTTAAAGAGGAAGGTAGGAGAGGGCGGATGGGTGGTGGGGTGGGATGCTTAGTGAACTGTTTAAACAAGCTTGAGACTCCTACATGGACACAGAAAGGCCTTCGGATGACAACGAGGCTGCTCTGGTGAAGTTTTACACCGTCTGTTATGCTTTTGGTCAGGCAGGACTTAGTGCCTCGTGATGGTGTCATATACACATATACAAATACACAACATTAATGCACAAGTGGGCCAGTTAAAAAAAAAAGTTAGCTTTTTTTTTGTACTAATGTTTTAAAATGCCCGACATTCATTGGTAGTAGCTCAATAAATCTGTGCTACTGGAAAGAAGAAAAATACTGGGTTCTTTAACCTGAAAGCCAAGACATGGACCTAAGAGTTTTTTGTTTGTTTGTTTGTTTGTTTACTTGTTTTGTTGTTGTTTTTGTTTTTACACATTCATTATGTTATTAAAGCAGAACTAGAAAGCAGAAGTGTGTGTGACTAAAGTCCTTCCCTTCCAGAACTCATCTTTATAGACACCATAAGACCCTTTATCCCCTCGACCTCATCTGCAATAAGCTCCTTTCCCAAGTGACCTCTGCTGTGTACTTTTCTAAACCTGTCTTAAACATTTAGTCACTCAAGGTAAATATAAAAACCAATATCAGCAATATACATTACTTATGATGCAGAGTGTCCCAGGGGTCACTGATTAGGGATGGAAAGAACTATAGAGTGTTTCTAGCTATTGCTCATGTACTGAAACGTTTCTCATGAACTGCTTTTGACCGTTATTAAAATTCATTTCTTTAGTTTCAGTCTTCATTTGTCTGTGACATGATGACCCACTGGTCAGCGAAGTCCACTTCAAGTTGAGCTTTTTCACTGTCACCATCCTGTGGGTTGAAATCAGATGTGGAGTTTTCTGTGCACTTTGGCCTTTCGTCCACACTTACAAGCAATGTTTTAGATGACTGAAAACAGAGCTTTTGAAAAGCTCCTTCTAGGGTGACGATTTCCAGAAATTTAGTTTCTGTGTTTATGTATGGACAAAGAAAATGATGATTTTGTCTTGCAACATCAAAGGTGTGCACCTTTATCTACTTTTTTGACATCAGGCTTCTGATTGGCCAACATTTCTATATGATTGGGGTCTTCTTGCCACCTGCTGCTTTGACATGCTCTTGACAGTGCTTGACATCATCCTTTTTATGCATTTTCATGTGTACAGAGATATTTTTCAAAATGAAAGTGGAAAATCCCAATTTTAAAAAATACCTGTGTACGTGTGAACGTAGCCATGATGGCCAAGGGGACAATCTAACTGCAGGGAAAGAGGGATTCTAACAAAGTTAACATTATGTTGTATTTATGCACTGTTGCCTCACAGCAAGAAGGTGCTGGTTTCTGTGTGGAGTTTGCATGTTCCCCCTGTGCCTGCATGAGTTCTCTCCAGGTACTCCGGCTTTCTCCCACACTTCAGAGACACACATGTTAGGTTAATTGGTGATTCTACATTGACTTTAGGCGTGAATGTGAGTGTGAATGGTTGTCTGTGTCCCTGCGTTGGCCCTGCAACAGACTGGCGACCTGGCCGGAGTGCACCCCGCATTTCGCCCTTTAACAGCTCGAATAAGCTCCAGCCCCACCGTGGAGCTAAATTAGATAAGCAGTTAATAAAATAAATGTTGTATTCAATATAACTTAAAATTATCGACTGAGACCACAAACTCCTCAGGAAAGTGTCACACATTAAGGGACCTCAGGGCCATTTTCCCATACACTTCTATACAATTGGACTTCTTTCTGCAATCAGCTGAGTCGCCCCCTGCTGGCCATTAGAAAGAATAGCTCAATTTTTCACACCCAGAGAGCTACCTCCATCTTTTATATACAGTTCATGGTCCCAGGGTATTTATTATTTCTGTAAAGAAAATCTCTGTCAAAGATAACCTTTGTGATAAGATAGCCTTCATCCATGCAGAGACGCTTAAAAAAAAAAAAGAGGTTTTTTTTTGGTGATACACATCAAAACTATTCCAACAGTACTTTTCACACTGACTTACAGCTCATTATCACAGTTAATGACATATCCAAAATGCAGTAATGCCAGCAAAATACTTGATGCACTTAAAAAATTCCACTCTTGTACCAATTAGTGGAAGAGCAGTAAAGTGACACCATCCTGGGATGGACAGTAAAGCCACTCTGCAACTGTATGAGAGCAGTGAAAAATCACAATGTCCCATACGATTACAAAATGTTTCTTCTCACTGGACCTCTTTTCACACCACTGAGGAATGAAAATAGGTAATCAGTGTTGGATGTCCCAGTTTGGACACTGTACATTTTTAGTTTTTCTTATTAATATGTAATATTTTGCAGAATGTAGCAAATTACCTTAATAGTAGGTACACATTCAAAGTGGAAATATGGAAAGTTTGGTGGTAAGGACAGGATGTGGAGACAGAACTATTGAGAACAATTCATCCATGCATCGTGTCAAAGCAGTAGAAAGTGATCCATAGTTTAGTCCAGATACATTTCTACTGTACTGGCTATATAAAGTGTTTTACACATATGAACTCACTTTTGAAAAATGTATCTTAACAACTGTGAAAACCATGCCGATGAGACACACTGACAGAGAGGGGGCAGTAATCTCACACTTCACACTGTGACAAATGCAAAGGAGGGAAAGTCATGGAAAAAAGGAGGGAAAGAGGGGGACAGGAAAGGTGGGGAGAGCAATGATTCTCTTGGGAAGGGAGGGTGTTTGGGTGAAAAGCAACAGCAGTATGTATTGTTGGAGGCCCTGACTCGCCACCCTGGAGAGCTCGCGGTTCCCACGGTTTGCTCAACAAACAAACGCACCCCTCCACCCCAAAACACACACACACACACCACACACCACCATGGTCCTGCACGCAGTGGTGATGTCATTAATTACCATCAAAATGAGCATGACAGCAAGCAAGTGTGCGTGAGTCTGCCAGTGAGGTTTTGTGTGTGTGTGTGTGTGTGTGTGTGTGTGTGTGTGTGAGGGAGAGCGAGGGAGATGTAGGGAGTGAGAAAGAAAGAGACCATTGTCCATTCTGAAATAAAGAAATCTCCACTGAAGCATTGTAAATGGAAAAGGCAGAAAAATGGACCAAATTCTGGGATCTTTGAGTGAGAGCCGGGCTGTCACATCTCGTCAGAGCCTCACAAAACCTGATGTGCACACATTGCTCTGCCTGGATACAGAGACACACTGTGGCCCTGTGCTTGTGTGCTCTCCTGATGAAATTCAAGCCTTTTCCCTCGTAGCCTCTCAGGGATCTTGTTTTATGAACATCATTTGTTTTATATGTGCATGTGTGAGACCTTGGTGGTGTTTTTTTATTCCTTTTTTTCTTTAAGAACTCACAAAATTAAAAATACAGGTTTTTAACACAACTTTACCTTTTGCAGTAATTTCACAGCATAGTGCCACATTAGGATATCAATGGACTTATTTTGCATGCAATCAACTGATTAGGAAAAACTCATCTTTGCAAGCAAATGAGGGACAATACAGGAATGCTCTTGTGCACACCTCCCTTACCAAAGCGCGAAGTATGTTTACAAATACAAACTGTATGAGTAATATACTTTTATCCTGATATATGGTTTTTATTTGAACATACTCTAATCTTTTATCGCACTCAGGCGACACATAATTTGTCTTTCTTTTGTCACAATTATAATGTGTGATTTGTTTTAGGTTTTTTTTGCTGTATTTCTTGCATTGAAGTGATAAATCAAATTAAATTTGATACACAGTTTGCAGCCCAAGTTAACAGAAATCTGATTCATTGGGATAAAATGTGAGCAAAATCAATTCCCTTTGTAAACAACGACCAGTTTTACTTATTATGAAAAGAATGTAATTACTATGAGTCACTAACATGCTAATTTTTAATATGATTAATGTTAATCATTCTCACAGTCTAAGTGTGTCATCATGTTAAGTTAGATAAACGTGAAGATGAATGTGCACCTATTTGTGTGTGTGTGCACGTGTTTGTGTGTCACATTTTTTTTGGCACTACATGGATCATTGTATGGACCTTCATTAGAGATCATTTGGTTTTCTCGTTATAGTGGGCCTCAAAAAGCTTTGGCTGTGCAGTGAACCAGACCTGGGACTGAGATTACTGTTGAATGTGTGGCCATAAATGCACGGGATTCCACCTCATCAGAATTTGCACAGATAATTGCTACTATTTGATCTCCACTATCTGAAAAGAAACCGTGTTAATTAGAGGCTTTGATTGGGACGTGAAGAGAAGAGAAACAAATGTGTGCTTTGTTGTCCTGCAGAAATCTCTCCTCTCAGGGGTTTATGTATCTGCAGAGCTGGAAGGCTTTTGTCTCCAAAACTTTGATGAGGTCCTTGTTTTAGGACCGGTCCCATCTCTGTCTTTGGGAAAATATCCAACTGCCAACTCATCAGCCATCACGGAGAACTAAAACAATGTCCTGCATTGAAGCTGTAAGATGGACAGTTGGAAATCCTTTACTCTGAGTAGTAATATACATTCAAAATAATAAATGTGCTGTAAGCTCCTTGAGATACATCCTCTTGTTTTCAAAACAACTGTGACAAAATAAAAATAATTTTAAAAAACACAGTCCTTGGCCCAGGATTTATCCTTAAGAAATTTTTCATTCATTCATGTTTGACTTGAATGTATATGAGAGCAACAAGCTGATGAAGGAGACCTAATTTAGTCAATGGAGAAAAAAAAGTACAGAATAAATACCACTCTCTGTGTGCTAAATGCATCTATTGAACAGGATCGCTGAAGCCTAAGGCAGCCCCTAGAACCATACGGTTACTTATTATAGACTCTTAAGTAGTATTTGTAAATATGAGAACTGTAAATGTAACAAGTTTGATGTTCTTAACAAATAAAACAAATGACCATGTTTCTGTTTTCTTTCTTTAGCAGTCATGACAGTGGAATAACAGCAAAGACTTTGGACCCTGATCCAGTGGACCCCTTCAATAAGACATCACCGCAACTCACCTTTTTATGTCACTGACAACTGACTGGGCTCACTTTTATTTTCAGCGTTAACATGGACATCCTGAGTACTGCATACAAGCTTCAGCTGCATTTTACTTAACCATGAGTTCATTGACCTGCTGTGATACATATTGTCTATATAATAATGTAATATAAAGTCAAATGTAGCCTTACAGACAATTACAGACATACAGTATGTTATCTTGTATTTTCATTTGAATCCTATTGAGTACATAATACAAAAGTACATAAAAAAAAAAACAAAATAACATTTTACTTAGGGCAAAACACATATAGGAAAAAATCACTTCTAGGCTCAAACAGGGACTCTATTCATTAAAAGAAAAACAAAAATGTGAATTTTCCTCCCTCTTTTTCAGATAACAACTGTGACGAAGTTTAACCCACATAAATGATGGCCACCTTCATCAGTACAATGATATACTGTTTCCTTTGAAAGTCTTGCTGTCAAGCATTTTATGTTTAATATCCTTAAAATTTAATTAAAATTAAACTTTAAAATGGAACTACATACATTTTTTCATTTCATTTTCATTTTCACATGACAAACCAGTTAGTACACACATGATTCATAACCTGTCATACTGCAAGCCCAGGCATGCACTTTGTTCTGTTGTAAAAAAAAAAATAATAATGCCACTGAAATGACACACGTTTTGCATGTTAAACAGAAACTCCAGTATTAAAATATTCAGCCCTCTTCTTGTCTTCATAATTTGAAACAGAACAACTCTTTGTTCAGTGGATACTTGCCTCAGTAACTCAGCCTGATTAATACAAATGCTTCTACACATGTATTTATGACATTAAAATAATGTTCAGATTCTGGAGTCCAGGCTTATTTTGACCTTTCTTTGCATTTGTTTCTTCTCATCTTTGTGTTGTTCACAAACAGCCCTTTCTCCACATTTTGTCGGCGCAGTCTGAGCTATATGCAGGACTTATTGCTCTGTCAATATAACAAATTCAAAATAGAAATAACAAATAAAATAACAACAAATCCTTAATTTAAATGTACGGGACAGATTGCAGGAAGAAAAAAATCCACCTTAACCTTACACTGTATTAATAAATGTATTAACCCAGTAAAAGAAAGAAACTCTCAGTCAACAAACCACCTTTTTTGGCTTCACACTTCCCAGTTGATATTTTTTTAAATAAATATTAATTAATGAAATGCATGTCTGTCGAATGATAGGAGCTGAAGTCTGACACATTGCCAGCGACTGGCGATATAAACATCACTTGTTTAAATTAATATAACTTTATATAAAATATATATTACATAAAGGTGCGTATTTGATTGTTTAAAGAACTAAAGAACTCTTGACCCCTGCAGTGAGGGCATCCCGTGGCTCTGCTTTGCTGTGGTGGACGTGGTGGGTGTTCCCTCTGCGTGATCAACTTTATGGTGAAACTTTTCTATCCTGATGGGAGCGGTCTCTCACAGCATGACAATGCTGCCCTCATCCATAGGGCACAAGTTTGGTGGGTATGAAAATGATGTGAATCATTTAACCCAGACAATGCTCTTTACCGCCATCAAATAAGGGAGAAAAGATTGGTGTTTCATTACTTTCAGAATCAATGCCAGGACATGTTGAAGCTGTTCTGGCAGCATGTGGTGACACAGCACCTTACTAAGACACCTTATGTTGGCTTTTGTTTCAGCATGGAGAAGAGCTGGGAGGGGATGCATGATTATGACCACTATCTACTAATAATTAAACACAGGAAATATACACAGGAACTCTTTATGAGCATAAAGATCAGGGGTGTTAGGGTTGTTCTTTCTGTATTTGTGCTTTTTATTATTGTAGTTATTTGAATTAACATCCAATTTTCCCATGGTAGATGACAGAGCTGCAGCAGCCTCTTGAATACTACACTACTATAATATTTCTGTTAGATGCATATTAATGAATACTAGTAGTGGTTCTATAGTATAGTGGGATACACATTCACCTAACAAGTGAAAGCTCCTTGGTTCAATCCTGGTAGGAGACACAAATCCCTTTGGGGGTGCGTCTTACACCAGAAGGGCATCTGGTGTAAAAATCTGCCAAATCAAATATCCAGAGCTACCTGTTGTGGAGACCTCTTGTGAATAACGGAGCAGCTTTCAGTCGATGTTATGTGGTCCTATTCATTGAGATTTATACAAGCGTTTTGTGTAAGACCTGTAAAAGAACTTCAGCTCTCATCGTGGTGCCTAATATTTTTGAAGGACTAGATTTGTCTCACGGGCCTCTGCTTGCCTACAACTGGCTAACATGTTTATATTTATACATTAGGTTTAAGTTGTAGTTAGTAGTTTATTTTTTATGTATATGTGGTTTCTATTATCTGTCACATTGTTCCCCTGAAGAAGTAAATCAATATCTGGTGTGGGAGCGAGGAGCATTTACAAAAGGAGCATTTATCAGTGACCCCCAAAGCTCCCAAAAATGGGGTCAAATATTTGCTCCCACAAAATAAAAATTCAAGCCACAGAGGACATTATACTCACTTTTAAATGGGATAAATGAATAGCCAGACTCTTTCACCACCTTGTTCTTTAGCTATCTATTGTGGTAAGAGTTCCCTCTTCTATCAAAATCCAAAGACTGAACAGCAATAGAAAATACTTTTTCTAATTCTTTGAAACTAAGGCTTATTTAGCTGCTAATAGGGAATGTGTAGTGCCACAGCAGCTCCTTATATTTGCCGCTGAGTAGCACTGATGAGGTGAGAAGCAGAGAATGCCTAAAACAAACTGTAGAGGGCCTTCAGCAAAACAGCCAGAGGCTTAAGATATATTAAATTACCATGATTGGGACTTAAAGCATGGTTAAAGCCTGTTTGAGAGGCTGGGGAGCCTCAAAGCAGTGCTATTCATTGCTGGGGAGCTGGGTCAATAGGTTGGGGAAGTTCACAGGACCAGATTCTATTCTCATGCAAACAAGGGGAACAAGACCTAAAGTTCAGTGAGTTGGAAGATATAAATGACTGGACAATCATCTGCAGCCCTCCACAGACACAAGCCTGGTTCACAGCTGTCTACTCGTCATTCATGAGGAAGTGCAACTACGTCTGAGTTCACTTTAAACATCTCTCTTCCTGCTTGCTGGGTAAAATGTGTGTGTGTTTTTTTAATGCAATCCTACAAAGTGGCAGCACTGATACACCATTTAAATACAGTCCCTTTTCATAGAAAATGTCACCTATCATCCAGATTTTAGCTTAGAAGCAGTCTAACAGTGTAATGGATGGAAATGTCATGATAAATATAATAACAGCACACAAATGTGCGCTTTCTTCTCTACAGTACAGCGTGAAAATTAATTTCTCAGTTTTAGTGAGTAATATGATCTCCAGTGACTCCTAACAAAAACAGACCACATCCATCTAGATCTGTTGACTAGTAGAAAATCTGAGCAGAATTAATGAATGCACACTGAGTCCCATGAGAGAGAACACCTGCAGCCTGCAGCTCATCCTCAGGTCAGCTCTGTCTGACACATGCATTACTCACAGTTACAGTGCAATATAAATGTAGTGCTACTCTGTAAATCTTAGATTAAAAATCCGTGTTGCGAGTGTTAGATAATTACAGTTTATGCTGCTATAAGAGTCTGTATGCTCTCATTCAGTGGTATCAGGTGGACACTGATGATGCTCTTTCTTTCTTTCTTTCAAATGATGATGACTTCACTTAATAAGGCGGGGTCAGATGTAGCACCAGCATCGGTGATTTGTCGGGCTTTTACACATTGGAAGGGCAGTGGGGGAAATGACGCAAACGTTACTAATCACGAAGTCTGGCGGATCATCGGAAGAAGACGCACGTGTCCGTCGGCTTGTGCCGGGTCAAGTTGTGTCCCAGGAGAGTAAAAGGTCACGACCCTCTGTCGAGCTCTCGGGACCTCGTGTCGGTTTAATCTCCAGCTAAGCAGCAGTTAGATAAAGGCGACATGTTGAGGTGTGCATTACGTTGTCATCAGCAGCTGGATTGCGATACATTTATGTGACCTGTCGTTTTCAGCTAGTTTTCATAAGGAGGCTAATTTTCAGCTTGCTGTAGAGTACATATCATGAAGTAAATCACCATATTTGGGGTCAAAGTTGCCATTATTCAACCGTTTTAATATTTCATTGTTATCCCATAAATATATTGTCAAGAGAATGGAGGTCCAAATTTGAGTAGAATGCAGCACCGTGGAGCTTTTGACCCCTATCAAGTTTTTTTTTAATTTTTTTATTTTTTAATAAACATATGAACTCCATATTTTTCGTCTCTCTTCCTTCATCTTCCAAACGTGCAGCGCTTGTTTTCAGTCGGCTGCCTCTGTCCAAGGTGCTGACCGAAACAGCCTTGGGTTTCAGCACAGTATTATTAATAATAATAATAATAATGACACAGCCATCACATTTCTGGATCATTTTTATTAAATAAACAGGCTTCATACACTTTGCTAATTTAAATTAAATCATTCTTCATTAAAAATGAAGAAATACAAAAATCAGTCGGATTTTGGGAATAACCCACTGCAACAAAATTCTATGCAAAATCAATCAATCAATCAATCAATCAATAAAATGGCGTAACAAAAAGAATTTCACACTTTTGCACATTTTGCAGAAATAGCTTATTTTCTAAAATGAAACGAAACACATATACAGCAGTGCATTGAATATGGGTGATATTTTTTTTCATATATAGCTTATACAGAATGTGAGAAGAAGTTTTAATTATAGTCAGTGTGAAGTAAAATCTGTGTACAGCTTTGCTTGCATGTGGGGACAGAAAACTTTCAGCTCAGTAGTGAAGACAGGATTCCTCATATTGACCCTTGATCCTCCACAGCTTGATGGCTCCAGCACCATTATGATTCTTTTCTATGACAAAAGAGGAAAAAAAACATGAGAAAAACAACATCAGCTGTAATTTAACGTAAACTAAAAACACTGCTTGTGTGTGGATATATAGTAATGAGATAAAATGATGTTAAAGGAACCGCTCTAAACATTTACTTTATTCTTTAACTGGTTCCGTCATCTCAGCATATATGTAACTCTCTTCAAATGAAGTTCAGGCGGGGGGTTTGGTGTAGGATCAGACTGAATTCAGCCCTGTAGCCATGCTGCTGCCAGATTCACCAAATTATATATAAAGAGGCTCCTGGACAATTTAATCCCACTGGGAGACATGCTAAAGTCCTTTCTCTGCCAATTTTCACCCTCTCTCTTATTCAAACCTCCTCTTTCTTCCTGCAGTCCCACAATGCAGGATTGTGCTCTTTTTTTTTCATGTTCTCTTATATCTTTTCTCTGTATGGCTGCCACCCCCAAACCCCTCAGACAGCATGCAGTTTATGCAAATGGTCAGCCTTTCATGCTCAAAGTTGAATGAGA